>WNWK01039495.1:0-17425 GCA_009830355.1 Cherax destructor
TATATTATAAACAACAAGGGGCCCCAAAAACCGATCCCTGAGGAACGCCACTTGTTACAGATCCCCACCGATTTAACCCCATTTATGCACACCTCTGCTTCCTATTGGTGAGCCATGACTCGATCCATGACAACTCTTTTCCCCCAATGCCATGAGCAGCCACTTTCTTTAACAGTCTCTGATGTGGTACTCTATCAAAAGCCTTACTAAAATCCAAATAAACAATATCGAATTCTTTATCATTATCAACTGCCTCAAAAGCCTTACTGAAAAAGTTAATAAATTAGTTAGGCAGGAACGGCCCCTGGTGAATCCATGCTGAGTATCATTAATCAAATTATGCCTATCGAGATGGCTTCTTATGTTATCCGCTATAATCGACTCCTAGTAATTTGCCTACAATTGATGTTAGACTTATTGGGCGGTAATTTGATGGTAACGACTTGTCCCCTGCTTTAAAAATAGGAATTACATTAGCCATCTTCCACGTATCAGACACTACACCTGTTTGAAGAGATAGGTTAAAAATGTTAGTTAAGGGTTCACAGAGTTCAATTTTGCATTCCTTAAGAACCCTTGAAAAAAGCTCATCAGGGCCTGGCGATTTATTTTGCTTCAAACGGTCTATCTGTTTGATAACCATTTCGCTAGTGACTGTGATACTACATAATTTATCTTCTTCAGGCCCACTAAAATACCTAATTCTTGGGATATTATTAGTGTCTTCCTGAGTGAAAACCGAGAGAAAATAATTATTAAAAATAGAGCACATTTCATTCTCTTTGTCAGTAAGATACCCATAATTATTTTTAAGGGGACCTATCTTATCTCTAACTTTTGTTCTATACACCTGGAAAAAACTTTTTGGGTTAGTTTTCGAATCCCTAGCAACTTTAATTTCGTAGTCCCGCTTAGCTTTTCTTATCCCCTTTTTAACGTCCCTCTTAATGTCAATATACTGATTCATAAGATGACCCTCACCTCTTTTGATACGCCTATAAATTCCTTTCTTCTGCCCTAAAAGATATTTGAGCCTATTATTCATCCATTTTGGGTCATTTCTATTCGATCTAATTTCTTTATATGGGATAAATGTTCTTTGGGCAGCATGTATAGTGTTCAGAAAACTGTCATATTGATAGCTCTCTTCATTACCCCAGTCCACAGATGATAAGTGTTCTCTAAGTCCATTGTAATCTGCTAAGCGAAAATCTGGGACCGTTACTGAGTTATTCCTACTATGAAACTTCCATTCAATGCCAAAGGTAATTGATTTGTGGTCCACGACTTCGGTGCTGTTCACACTACTCCAAGGCCGAGGGACTGATTACCTCATCTTTTGTATATAGTTCTTCTGTCTTCAAATAATGTCCTGGAATTTGTATTGATAAAGCCACTGGATGGCGAAACGTCTACAATAAAGATACCCAGATGTTGCACATGTGTCTTAATTTCATCTTGTCGGTATTGTATATCATTATTTTACAACTACATAGTAGAGCGAAAAACTAATGTCAAAGACCTGGGAGTGATCATGTCAGAGGATCTCACCTTCAAGGACCATAACACTGTAACAATCGCATCTGCTAGAAAAATGACAGGATGGATAATGAGAACCTTCAAAACCAGGGATGTCAAGCCCATGATGACACTTTTCAGGTCGCTTGTTCTATCTAGGTTGGAATATTGTTGCACACTAACTGCACCTTTCAAGGCAGGTGAAATTGCTGACTCAGAAATGTGCAGAGAACTCACGGCACGCATAACTGCGATAAACCACCTCAATTACTGGGAACGCTTGAAGTTCCTAAACCTGTACTCCCTAGAACGCAGGGGGAGAGATACAGTATTATATACACTTGGAAAATCCTAGAGGGATTAGTACCAAACTTGCACACGAGAGTCACTCCCTACGAAAGCAAAAGACTCGGCAGACGATGCAACATCCCCAATGAAAAGCAGGGTGCCACTACCACGTTGAGAGACAACACAATAAGTGTCAGGGGCCCAAGACTGTTCAACTGCCTCCCAGCGTACATAAGGGGATTACCATAGACCCCTGGCTGTCTTCAGCAGGCACTGGACAGGCATCTAAAGTCGGCCTGACCAGCCGGGCTGTGGTTCGTACGTCGGACTGCGTGCGGCCAGCAGTAACAGCCTGGTTGATCAGGCTCTGACCCACAATGAGGCCTGGTCACAGATCCGCGGGGCGTTGACCCCGGAACTCTCTCCAGGTAAACTCCAGGTATGGTCTGTATACCGTGTACATGTACTTGTAGAAATAAAAACTATTATTACACAATGTACAAGGCCGTACATGGTACAATTACCGACAAAATGTCAGGCAGGTGGACACAGATGCAACTAATGTGACTATTTTATTGAGGCAACGTTTCGCTCTCTATGGGCTTGCTTCTGGAGAGCAAAGCGTTGCCACATTAAAATATCACATTAGTTACATCTGTGTTCATTTCTCTAACAAGGCTGTACATAGCGTATTACTGTACCGCCGTATTTACCTGTATTCGACTGAAGAAGTATGTTGTATAGGCGAAACTTTTCAAAAACACGCACGGACCTTATGGTCCGTCCTGAACCATTTTCGCCAGACAACGGTCTCAAGATGTACCGAAACGTCGTCATAAGACCGCAGATTCTTGCCACAACGTTGTGACTTTATTCTTTATGTAACTTAGAGATAAGAAAATGTATAAATACACACACACACGGGTCGCTCCTGGCTGGTATGAATTATTAAAATCAGCTGTGTGGGGAAAGATTGAGCAACCTGCCTGCCCGTCTTGCTGTCACACGCACGCACGCTATCACCACACACGAGCAGTTATTTGAAAACAATAGCCAAAAAACACATTCCAATATTATATTATATTATATTTTTTACCTAGAAAAGTGTTTCTAATGTAGAGGAACAGAAGAGGAAGCAAGAACTTAAGAATGAAGAACTGAGACACTTATGCAACATATGGGAATCTTTATTGAAGAAACGTTTCGCCCCACAGTGGCTTCATCAGTCCAATATAAAGCAACATCATGGGATCTTGATACAAAGAATTCCTCAACACTTGTCCAACATTTAGACGAAGACCTACTTTATGTTTTCAACATAAAAATTTATTCGCCTCGAATTCTTTGTTCCGAGTTCTTTCTCAGCACTTTATTTATAACCTTTTTTTAGTTAATTCATTTCTTGTACTTATTATTGATTCCTCTCTTCTACTTGCACACTTCAATTATGTCTCTTCCCCCCCCCCATCCCTTCATTCTTCGCCTTTCAAAAGAGTTTAGGTTCAAGGCTATAAATCTATCATCGAAATGAACCCACACTCACTGAGTACACCGAACCTACACTCTGAGTACACCACGTCTACACTCACTGAGTACACCGAACCTACACTCTGAGTACACCACGTCTACACTCGTTGGGTACAGCGCACCTACACTCTGAGTGTAAATATTTTTGTTAGAGAGTTGGAGATTGAGAAGGCCCAGGCATTCACTTATCTAGGCAGGTGTGGGTACTCTGGCTAGTTCAGTGGAGGGTGTTGTTAGGGCTTTAAACTAGGAATAGTCACAGGTATGGGTTTTGAAGGGATCAAGTGGAGTTTGGAAATACTCATTTAGACATTCTCCACCTGACTCCATCATATATACTCACGTACCTTTCACCCACTGTGTGGGCGAAGCGTTGCCAATAAAGGATCACATTATATTGCTTATGTGTTTATATTTCCGTTGCACAGTGATGAATGAGACACATGTTGCACGTTGATGAATGAGACACATGTTGCACGTTGATGAATGAGACACATGTTGCACGTTGATGAATTAGACACATGTTGCACGTTGATGAATGAGACACATGTTGCACGTTGATGAATGAGACACATGTTGCACGTTGATGAATTAGACACATGTTGCACGTTGATGAATGAGACACATGTTGGACGTTGATGAATGAGACACATGTTGCACGTTAATGAATGAGACACGTTGCACGTTGATGGATGAGACACATGTTGCACGTTGATGAATGAGACACATGTTGCACGTTGATGAATGAGACACGTTGCACGTTGATGAATGAGACACATGTTGCATGTTAATGAATGAGACACATGTTGCATGTTAATGAATGAAACACATGTTGCACGTTGATGAATGAGACACGTTGCACGTTGATGAATGAGACACATGTTGCACGTTAATGAATGAGACACATGTTGCATGTTAATGAATGAAACACATGTTGACGTTGATGAATGAGACACATGTTGCATGTTAATGAATGAGACACATGTTGCACGTTGACGAATGAGACACATGTTGCACGTTGACGAATGAGACACATGTTGCACGTTGACGAATGAGACACATGTTGCACGTTGATGAATTAGACACATGTTGCACGTTAATGAATGAGACACATGTTGCACGTTGATGAATGAGACACATGTTGCACGTTGATGAATTAGACACATGTTGCACGTTAATGAATGAGACACATGTTGCACGTTAATGAATGAGACACATGTTGCACGTTGATGAATGAGACACATGTTGCACGTTGATGAATGAGACACATGTTGCACGTTAATGAATGAGACAATGTTGCACGTTAATGAATGAGACACATGTTGCACGTTGATGAATTAGACACATGTTGCACGTTAATGAATGAGACACATGTTGCACGTTGATGAATGAGACACATGTTGCACGTTGATGAATTAGACACATGTTGCACGTTAATGAATGAGACACATGTTGCATGTTAATGAATGAGACACATGTTGCACGTTAATGAATGAGACACATGTTGCACGTTGATGAATGAGACACATGTTGCACGTTGATGAATTAGACACATGTTGCACGTTAATGAATGAGACACATGTTGCATGTTAATGAATGAGACACATGTTGCACGTTGATGAATGAGACACATGTTGCACGTTGATGAATGAGACACATGTTGCACGTTAATGAATGAGACACATGTTGCACGTTAATGAATGAGACACATGTTGCACGTTGATGAATTAGACACATGTTGCACGTTAATGAATGAGACACATGTTGCATGTTGATGAATGAGACACATGTTGCACGTTGATGAATGAGACACATGTTGCACGTTAATGAATGAGACACATGTTGCATGTTAATGAATGAGACACATGTTGCACGTTGATGAATGAGACACATGTTGCACGTTGATGAATGAGACACATGTTGCACGTTAATGAATGAGACACATGTTGCACGTTAATGAATGAGACACATGTTGCACGTTCATGAATGAGACACATGTTGCACGTTGATGAATTAGACACATGTTGCACGTTAATGAATGAGACACATGTTGCACGTTAATGAATGAGACACATGTTGCACGTTGATGAATGGGACATGTTGCACATTGATGAATGAGACACATGTTGCACGTTGATGAATAAGACACATGTTGCACAGTGATGAGACACATATTGCACAGTGATGAATGATACACATGTTGCACGTTGATGAATGATACACATGTTGCACGTTAATGAATGAGACACATGTTGCACGTTGATGAATGAGACACATGTTGCACGTTGATGAATGAGACACATGTTGCACGTTGATGAATGAGACACATGTTGCACGTTGACGATTGAGACACATGTTGCACGTTGATGAATGAGACACATGTTGCACGTTGACGATTGAGACATGTTGCACGTTGATGAATGAGACACATGTTGCACGTTGACGAATGAGACATGTTGCACGTTGATGAATTAGACACATGTTGCACGTTGGTGAATGAGACACATGTTGCACGTTGGTGAATGAGACACATGTTGCACGTTGATGAATGATACACATGTTGCACAGTGCTGAATGAGACACATGTTGCACACTGATGAATGAGACATGTTGCACACTGATGAATGAGACATGTTGCACACTGATGAATGAGACATGTTGCACACTGATGAATGAGACATATTGCACACTGATGAACATCTAAAATCACAAACCTGTCAGTGATACTTATATTTTGTGAAGGCATTCATGCACGCTATCCTGAAGCGCTGATTCACAACTGACTGAAAATTAAAACTGAAATCTGGTGATTGATGTGATCGCCTATACAGAGACGAGGCTACTGAGTAAATTATATATAGAGTTGTCGATGAGTGGAACAAACTCCCGAGTACAGTTATAGAGGCTAAAACGTTGTGTAGTTTTAAAAATAGGCTGGATAAATATAGAGTGGGTGCGGGTGGGTGTGAGTTGGACCTGACTAGTTTGTGCTACTAGGTCAGATGCCGTGCTCCTTCCTTAAGTGAATGTAAACTGACCTGGATGGGTCGGGGCATTGGCTTAAGTCGGTGGGAGATTTGGACCTGCCTCGCATGGGCCAGTAGGCCTGCTGCAGTGTTCCTCCTTTCTTATGTTCTTATGTTTTTATATATATATATATATATATATATATATATATATATATATATATATATATATATATATATATATATATATATATATATATATATATATATATATATATTGAACTGTTGCACACGTGTCTTAATCTTCAAATGCAGTATAATACAATTCTATACTGTATTAATTTCGGTAGAATTACCGACAATATGTTAGGTAAAAGGACACAAGTGTAACTAATATGACATTTTATTGAGGCAACGTTTCGCTCTTCAGGAGCTTTATCAAGCCGTTACAAATAATACGTGGACACATAGGGTATATATATAGGCTTAGAGTGAGGTGTAATACTAGTGGTAGTAGTAATAATACAATATGGTTCTACCATATTGTACTATCATCGAGGTGTACAAGTGGATGATGGGCATAAACAAAGGAGATATTAATAAAATACTGAGGATATCGAACCAAGTAAGAACCAGAAATAACGGATTTAAATTGGATAAATTTAGATTTAGAAAGGACATAGGCAAGTACTGGTTTTCGAACAGAGTTGTAGATGCGTGGAACAATCTTCCGAGTACTGTGATAGAGGCTAGGACCTTGGGTGGCTTTAAAAAGAGATTGGACAAATATATGAGTGGGAGGGGCTGGGTTTGATTAAGTGTCGTGAGTACGGGAGTAAATTCTTAGGTAGTGGTGGTTTTGATAAGGACCTGCCTTGTATGGGCCAGTAGGCCTTCTGCAGTGTTCCTCCATTCTTATGTTCTTCCTCAGCCTTAAGTCGATCAGTCCATCAATCTTAAAAATAATACAGCATATGTGCAAAGAAGTGGCTTATATACTGTAGACAGGTGAGGTGAAGAAGTCATAGGTGGTATCACACCTGACAAATCCAAATGTGGACTGATTACATCGACTCAAAGCTGAGGGACTGATTACCTCAAAATACTCCTATTCTTGAAGATTGAGACACTTATGAAACATATGGGAATCTTTATTAAGGAAACGTTTAGCCCCACAGTGGCTTCATCAGTCCAATACAAAGAAGAAAGGTGTAAGGAGAGGAGGAGTTTGAGGTAATCAGTCCCTCGGCCTGGAGTCGATGTGTTCAGCCCATCAATCTTGTAGAAAGTACATCATAGGGCCGTAGAAGTGGCTTATATACTGTAGACAGGTGAGGCGAAGCAGGAGGAGGCGGGGTCATAGTGGTACCATCCACTAGTCGAAGTAGGTCTTCGTCCAAAGGTTGGACAAGTGTTGAAGAATTTCTTGTATCAAGACCCCATGATGTTGCAGTGTCTGACAGATGTGATAAATGGTTTTGAAAACCGACAAGTTGAAGATTGAGACGAAGACCTACTTCGACTAGTGTATGGTACCACTATGACCCCGCCTCCTCCTGCTTCACCTCACCTGACTACAGTATATAAGCCACCTCTACGATCCTATGCTGTACTTTCTACAAGATTGATCGACTCCAGGCCGAGGGACTGATTACCTCAAACTCCTCCTCTCCTTTCACCTTTCTGCTTTGTATAGGACTGATGAAGCCACTGTGTGGCGAAACGTTTCCTCAATAAAGATTCCCATATGTTGCAAAAGTGTCTCAATCTTCAACTTGTCGGTTTTCAAAACCATTTATCTCCTGTTCTTCACTGTTCTCCTTTGCATGGATTGAAGCCACTGTGTGGCGAAACGTTTCCACGGTAAAGATAATTAAGTGTTGCATATGTGTCTAATTTATTAACTTGTCGGTTCTCTGTACCATTATCTGCAAAGGCGATATTAATAAAATGCTGAGGATATTGAACCAGGTAAGAACCAGAAATAACGGATTTAAGCTAGATAAATTTAGATTTAGAAAGGACATAGGTAAGTACTGGTTTTCAAAGTTGTCGATGCTTGGAACAATCTTCCGAGCAGGGTAATCGAGACTACGACCTTGGGGAGTTTTAAAAAGAGATTGGACAAATATATGAGTGGGAGGGGCTGGGTTTGATTGGTGTCGTGGGTACGGGAGTAAATTCTTGGGTAGCTTTTAGAAGGGGTGGTTTTTAATAAGGACCTGCCTTGTATAAGCCAGTAGGCCTTAAAGGAGTAGAATTTGAATGGGATTTTCACAATAAAAGTTAATAAGGTTAATAAGGTTATCAAAGCGTATTCCTTGGGTAGATTTGAAAATGTGTTGAGCAAATATTTTTATTATGGGGTTTAGGTTTGAGAAAGACCTACCTAGTATGGGCCAATAGGCCTGCTGCAGTGTTCCTCCTTTCTTATGTTCTTAAATAGTTTTATTATGGGGTTTAGGTTTGAGAAAGACCTACCTAGTATGGGCCAATAGGCCTGCTGCAGCATTTGCCCTTTCTTATGTAGCTAGGTAAATGGACACATTATTTAAGTAAATTCTTGGGTAGCTTTGGGAAAAGGTTAGACAAATAGGTGGGTGGGAATGGTTGGTTTTTATAAGAACCTGTCTGCCATAAGCCAGGAGGCCTGCTGCCGTGTTCCTCCATTTTTATGTTATCAGGTGATGATAGGTCTATATAAAGGCAGCCGAGCTGACAGTACTTCAGTATTCTGCCTGTCCTCCAGCCAAGTGTGTCGTCTAGCCATCCTCGACAATATGGTCATTTCTACTCTTGTTACCTTTATATTGTTTCTTTTAGCTTTTGGAGGACACACACTGCCTTTTGAGGCGCCAAGTGTGGCCAAGGACAGAAGCCACGAGGACCTTCCAGGAAAATGGGTCTCCAGTTTGATGGAATCTTTGGATACCGGGCTTGAAGATCCAAGTTCCCAGTTTCATACTTCTACAGCTTTTGGTTTCTTGGACCTTCAGAATGGAGAAGTGTCCAACTCTATCGCTTCCTTTGATATCAGTCTCAACAATTATGAGAATCCAAAGGGCGTGACATTAGCGATGTCATCTACACCAGGCTCAGGACCTCTCGCTCACAATTTTTCGAAGGAAACGCCAACCGGACCTGTCTTCATCTCTTCGTTCGAGGAACAAAGCCCTAATACAGGCGTCCCGCACGTTCCCCACGTACGCTTCTCCATTTCAAAACACAATCGTACAATGCTTATTCACATGTTTGCCATTCCTGAACGACATTCAACGAAAGAAAATTTTCAAATGTATAATCCGAGTATGCCAGTTCAGTTATTACTTAAGAACGCCACGGGGACTCTCACTTGCTACCGTCACGTTAACTTCACCGCAGAAGTGGCAGTAAACAACAGGACATACACGCTCATGATAGACGTGGACCCGACCAACACCAGAAGCCTCAACGACTCCGCCTTTTCCTTCTGCAAGTACTTAATTAAGTTTGTCCCCACATCACCCTCCAGACAGTCACCTGGTGACTCCAATGACTGCGACTCTTTCCCTGGTGACTGTCCAGGATCCTTCGACAGGGAGAGAAGACAGGCAGCAGAAACTGTGTTGTACGTTTATCAGAGTTTGACCATCATGCTGTTTTCCACCGTTGTTTCGCTCCTGATGTATTTTTAATGGCAGTTTGGTACTTCAAAAATTATATGTATTTATAGTTTCAACATGTGCCGTGATGCTGTTTTTTTTTCAGATTAACGATAATTGTAATGTTGTCTGTTGTCACAATATGTACGTTGGCCTAAATAAGAATTTAATTCACAAATAGTTGTTTATTCTCTCCCTCCTCCCCACCGCATAGCTAAATATCATCTGCCGACAAGATGTTGACACAGTCATGATTCAAGACATTTATTAAGGAACTCGTTTCGCCATGATGAATTAGACGTTTCGCCATCCAGTGGCTTTATCAATACAAAACCGGCCGAATCCCACCGAGGCAGGGTGTCCCAAAAGAAAAACAAGTTTCTCTTTTAACTAGTAATGTATACAGGAGAAGGGGTTACTAGCCCCTTGCTCCCGGCATTTTAGTCGCCTGACTTACGGAGGAAGAATTCTGTTCCACTTCTCCATGGAGGTAAGAGGAAATAAACAAGAACTACTAAGAAAATAGAAGAAAACCCAGAGGGGTGTGTATATATAAGAACATAAGAACATAAGAAAGGAGGAACACTGCAGCAGGCCTGTTGGCCCATACTAGGCAGGTCCTTCACAATCCGTCCCACTAACAGAATATTTGCTCAACCCAATTTTCAATGCTACCCAAGAAATAAGCTTTGACAATTCTACCCACTCATGCGCGAGACCCACTCAAATCCAACCCCTCACTCATGAATTTATCCAACCTAAATTTGAAACTACCCAAGGTCCTAGCTTCAATAACACTACTAGGCAGACTGTTCCACTCATCAACTACCCTATTTCCAAACCAATACTTTCCTATATCCTTTCTAAATCTAAACTTATCTAACTTGAATCCATTATTGCGGGTTCTCTCTTGGAGAGATATCCTCAAGACCTTATTTATATCCCCTTTGTTAATACCCATTTTCCACTTGTATACCTCGATCATGTCTCCCCTCATTCTACGTCTTACAAGTGAATGTAATTTTAGGGTCTTCAATCTTTCTTCGTAAGGAAGATTTCTAATGCTATGTATTAATTTAGTCATTCTACGCTGAATGTTTTCTAACGAATTTATGTCCATTCTGTAATATGGAGACCAGAACTGAGCTGCGTAATCTAGGTGAGGCCTTACTAATGATGTATAAAGCTGTAATATAACCTCTGGACTTCTGTTGCTAACACTTCTTGATATAAATCCCAGTAATCTATTTGCCTTATTACGTACGCTTAGGCATTGCTGTCTTGGTTTAAGGTTGCTGCTTACCATCACCCCCAAGTCCTTCTCGCAATCTGTATGGCTAAGTTCTACGTTATTTAACTTATAAGTGCTTGGGTTATGGACACTCCCGAGCTTCAGAACCTTGCATTTATCTACATTGAACTGCATCTGCCACTTTTCTGACCACGAATTAAGTTTGTCTAAATCTTCCTGAAGTTCTATGACATCTATGTTTGAATCAATTATCCTACCTATCTTCGTGTCGTCGGCGAATTTGCTCATATCACTAGTAATTCCCTCATCAAGGTCATTGATATATATTATAAATAACAACGGGCCCAAAACCGATCCCTGTGGAACGCCACTTGTTACAGATCCCCACTCAGATTTAACCCCATTAATGCACACCCTCTGCTTCCTATTGGTGAGCCATGACTCGATCCATGAAAACACTTTTCCCCAATGCCGTGAGCAGCCACTTTCTTTAACAGTCTCTGATGTGGTACTCTATCAAAAGCCTTACTAAAATCCAAATAAACAATATCGAATTCTTGATCATGATCAACTGCCTCAAAAGCCTTACTGAAAAAAGTTAATAAATTAGATAGGCAGGAACGGCCCCTGGTGAATCCATGTTGAGTATCATTAATCAAATTATGCCTATCGAGATGGCTTCTTATGTTATCAGCTATAATCGACTCTAATAATTTGCCTACAATTGATGTTAGACTTATTGGGCGGTAATTTGATGGTAACGACTTGTCCCCTGCTTTAAAATAGGAATTACATTAGCCATCTTCCACGTATCAGACACTACACCTGTTTGAAGAGATAGGTTAAAAATGTTAGTTAAGGGTTCACAGAGTTCAATTTTGCATTCCTTAAGAACCCTTGAAAAAAGCTCATCAGGGCTGGCGATTTATTTTGCTTCAAACGGTCTATCTGTTTGATAACAATTTCGCTAGTGACTGTGATACTACATAATTTATCTTCTTCAGTCCCACTAAAATACCTAATTCTTGGGATATTATTAGTGTCTTCCTGAGTGAAACCGAGAGAAAATAATTATTAAAAATAGAGCACATTTCATTCTCTTTGTCAGTAAGATACCCATAATTATTTTTAAGGGGACCTATCTTATCTCTAACTTTTGTTCTATACACCTGGAAAAACTTTTGGGTTAGTTTTCGAATCCCTAGCAACTTTAGTTTCGTAGTCCCGCTTAGCTTTTCTTATCCCCTTTTAACGTCCTCTTAATGTCAATATACTGATTCATAAGATGACCCTCACCTCTTTTGATACGCCTAAAATTCCTTTCTTCTGCCCTAAAAGATATTTGAGCCTATTATTCATCCATTTTGGGTCATTTCTATTCGATCTAATTTCTTTATATGGGATAAATGTTCTTTGGGCAGCATGTATAGTGTTCAGAAAACTGTCATATTGACAGCTCTCTTCATTACCCCAGTCCACAGATGATAAGTGTTCTCTAAGTCCATTGTAATCTGCTAAGCGAAAATCTGGGACCGTTACTGAGTTATTCCTACTATGAAACTTCCATTCAATGCCAAAGGTAATTGATTTGTGGTCGCTTGAGCCGAGTTCCTCTGTAATTTCTAAATTATTAACAAGGGTTTCTTGCTTGCCAGAACCAAGTCAAGTAGGTTATTTCCCTTGTAGGTTCTGTTACAAACTGCTTCAAAAGCAATCCTGAACTACTTCTAAAAAGTCGTTAGATTCTAAATTCCCTGTCATGAAATTCCAATCAATCTGACTAAAGTTAAAGTCCCTAGAATTACTACGTTATCGTGTCTTGTGGCCTTAACAATTTCCTCCCAAAGTAGTCTCCTTGTTCCCTATCTAAGTTTGGAGGACGGTAAATCACGCCTAAAATAAATTTTCACCCCCCTCTGAAAATTCTATCCAAGACAGACTCTGTATGTGTTAATTCAGACTTTATACCCATTTTTATACAACAATTTAAATGATCACGGACATAGAGTGCCACCCCACCCCTTTCCCGATACTTCTGTCTACTTGGAACAATTTAAAACCCTGAATGTGACATTCGGCAGGCAAGTCCCGATTTTTCATATTAAACCATGTCTCAGTTATTGCAAAACATCAATATTACCCGTACTTGCAACTAATCTCAACTCGTCCATCTTATTCCTAGCACTACGACTATTGGTGTAATATATATTTAGAGACCCTCCTTTCTCTTTACCCTTCCTGCTCATTTCTGTTTTTCCACTATACCTATTACTGTCCTTGTCATCTAGTGTCACTAGCTTTCCACTATCCACCTTATTCTGCCTATTACTAGTTCTCCTACAACATAATATTACTACACTGGGACTTCTCTGTTTTCCCCCAAAACCCATACCACTAACTATTTCTAGTTTAAAGCCCTAACAGCTCCCTCCACTGCAGTTGCCAGTGCCCCACCCCAGACCTGGATAAGTGAACCCCATCCCTGGCATACATGTCATTTCTGCCATAGAAGAGGTCCCAGTTGTCAATGAATGTTACTGAATTTTCCTTACAGTATTTGTCCAGCCAGCAATTGACACCAATTGCCCTGGACAGCCATTCATTTCCAACTCCTCTCCTTGGCAAAATACCACATATGACAGGGTTCCCACCCTTCTTCCTAATTATGTCTATTGCTGACCTAAACCTGCTAGTCAGGTCCTCACTCCTACGTCTGCCAACATCGTTGCCTCCAGCACTGAGACAGATAATAGGATTGCTCCCATTACCTCTCATGATGTCGTCCAGACGGCTAACAATATCCTCCATCCCAGCCCCAGGAAAGCAAACCCTCTGTCTCCTACTCCTATCAATCAAACAGAAAGCCCTATCCATGTACCTAACCTGACTGTCCCCAACAACAACAATGTTTTACCTTCCTTTGTGTCTTTCGTCGTGACGCTCCCAGAAGTCGACTCACATTCATCGGGTAGCACGGAGAATGGGTTCGATGTTTCCACAACATTCTCCTGGGTCTTCGTTGTTTCTACCTCTCCACCCGTCCTCTTGAGCCTTAACTTTGTCCCATGCGTTTTAGCCACTGTCCAGGTTCCTTTCCTGGCTTGAGGATTCTCAACAGGAGGATTACTACGAATCCTCTTGTTTTCCTCAGTCAGTCGCTGTATCTCAAGCTTAGCTACCCTCAGTTCTTCCTTCAGCTGCTGGTAGAGTAGCTCAAGAGAGGACATCTTCTTCAGATTGCTTGTACATGCATGTGTAGAAGTAGCAAGACATACCTGAAATCTTGCATGTTTATGAGACAGAAAAAAGACACCAGCAATCCTACCATCATGTAAAACAATTACAGGCTTCTGTTTTACACTCACTTGGCAGGACGGTAGTACCTCCCTGGGTGGATGCTGTCTATAAACCTTCTACCACAGGACTGTAGTACCTCCTTAGGCGGTTGCTGTCTACCAACCTACTACCACAGGACGGTACTACCTCCCTGGGTGGATGCTGTCTATCAACCTTCTACCACAGGACGGTAGTACCTCCCTGGGTGGATGCTGTCTACCAACCTACTACCACAGGACGGTAGTACCTCCCTGGGTGGTTGCTACCAACCTACCACAGGACAGTAGTACCTCCTTAGGCGGTTGCTGTCTACCAGCCTACTACCACAGGACGGTAGTACCTCCCTGGGTGGTTGCTACCAACCTACCACAGGACAGTAGTACCTCCTTACGTGGTTGCTGTCTACCAACCTACTACCACAGGACGGTACTACCTCCCTGGGTGGTTGCTCTCTACAGAGAAAAGAGAAAAGAATGGATGATAAATAGCAGGTGATAGGCTGTAGTGGCTTCTTCACTCGTCTTCTCATGACCTTCCTGTCTGCTCACAGAAACTCTGGGACCTTAAGGGTATCATTATTACACTCTCATGAAATGTTGAGAGTAGTGAAGTTGCAACAGCTATTTTCTTATTTGCGAGAACCACATGAAGCAGATTGCTTCCTCTAATTGGCTGTTACAAGATGCTTTGATAAGCAGTCTTCGAATATTTCCGCTCAGGAATGAAGTTTTTCCCCTGACACGGATCTCTCTGATAGGAAAAGGATTTCAGTTCTACCATTAACAGTGATAAGGTATAAACTAGAGATGTATCGGATGTGAAAATTTAGATATCCGCGGAGGCGTATGAGGATGTCTTACTTATTTTGCGGATGTAAAAAATTGTGCGGATGTTCCACGGATGTTTCATAAGGTATAAAACAGTGATAAGGTATAAACTAGTATAAGGTATAAAACAGTGATAAGGTATAAACCCAGATTTAGGTCGAACTAAATGTGATTCTTCTATTTCTAATTTGAAAACGGATTGAAAACACTTTATGCAATGCAAATTATATGTCATAGTTGACTACAATTCCTGCTAGATCATTCCAGTGCCCCCTTTGTCATTCATAATACAAGCCGAAAAGAAGAATGAAGAGGGGATAAAGTCCTGAGAATCTTCAAGAGATGTTAGTAATGGGTGTCAAGGAAGCCAGGGGGAGAAAAAGCGTAATCTCCACGTCGATGATTAAGAAGATAACGGCGATTAGAAAAAATCGGAGAGGTTTAAGGATCAAACTCACTCAAATGATGATATTTTTTTTCTCGGTCAAGAACAGTTTTTTTATACTGATGATGGAAATATAATTAAGGTTGTGACAATTAATGTTATTAAAATAATTAGATGAATAGTTAGGATTAATTTTCTAATAAAATTAGACCTAGTTGGAAGCTAGATGTGCATATTATACTAAAAAATTATCTACCTCGTCAATAAATGAAAACAAAGGAAAAGTCACTACGTCAACAGTGTCAATATCAAGCAGCGGCTTCGTATCCGAAGTGGTGGTTGTCGAAGTGGCATTTGTAAAGACGATAGAAACAAACTGAAATGAGGTCCCAATGATCTCATGAAGGCCATGAAATCCGGGTGCTACGAAGAAGGTTCTTCCGTAGATTGAGTCTGCGATAGAGAAGATGCTTCTATAGATTCATAGGCTTGGAGTGAGGTCAAATTCCTAGGAGAATAGTGAGTCCTAGGCTTTTAACTGCTTCTGAGTGGTTCGAGTTAAGAATTGCGTGGTGTTCTCAAGTTACAGTTGCTCTTGTAGTCACTTTGGCTGAAATTAATGTCTCTCATGATGACTACAAGGAAATTATAAGTTTATATTTCCGTCAATAAATTACAAAGAAACATCTGCATCTGTTTTTTTTTTCAAATTTTGAACATTTCTTTAATGTAAATGTTTCCTTTGATATAGTCACTGAGTTCATTAGTCATGCTCTGGCACTTTGGCATTTCAGTTTGTAATATTTGTGTTCTTTGTACAGATATTCTTGCATTTTGTCCATTTACATAAAAAATAACCTCGAGGAATTTTTTGTCTTGTATCTCTCCTGTTCATCTTCGTTTTTACGCCACTCTTATTGTCGGAAGTGCTCTCTAAACGAGCCTCTTTGCTCACCTTTGAATGTGGACCTTTCTCTGCCTTGACAATTCAGAGGGGAAGGACTGGGGGCCATGATACTGGTGGATTTTTCCACTGTTGACTCAACCTGCTGCATTGATGAACCGAGCACATCAACTCCAAACTGAGGGACTGATCACCTCAAAGTCTTTCTTATATTCTTTTCTGTACTGGACAGAAGAAGCTACTGGCTAATGTTACACAAATGTCTCACAGGAACTCCCCTATCCTTCCTTGCATCAGACCTGACTACATCCCATTTAACACTCCAAATCTGTCACCTCTCTTCCCACACCCTCACTGACAACCTCCACCAACCTGAAATTCCAGCCAATGTTTATATCATTGAACTACTGCGTGTGAGCCAATCCCTTCCACAGTTTCTAATTTTTTTTTTTCGAGACCAGTTATAAATCATTCTAGACCCCCGTGCAGGCTCTGACTGTCCCTTTTGATTCAACAAAACCTTTGACTCTCAATTTAAAAAGATGACTCCTATCATTGCCATAATAAAAAAAATAATGCATAGGTACTGGAGCGTGAAATGGAAGCATGTCAACATTTTTGCATTCTGGCAGGATTGAATTTTTTTCTTCGTGTTCCTCTTTACATTCCTTTAAAACTCTTGCAAACAGTTCATCAGGGCCTGGGGATTTGTTAGGTTTTAATTTCTCTATTTGTCTGAGGACCATGTCACTAGTTACCCCAATCGAGCATAGTCTATTAT
>WNWK01039496.1:0-17425 GCA_009830355.1 Cherax destructor
AAGAACATAAGAACATAAGAAAGGAGAACACTGCAGCGGGCCTGTTGGCCCATTTAGGCAGGTCCTTCCTTTTCCATCCCACAACAGAATATTTTTTTCCCCCAAATTTTTAATGCCCCCAAAAATAAGCTTTGATAATTTTTTTTACTCAGGCAATTCCCCCAAACCCCCCTTTCACCATGAATTTACCCAACCAAAATTTTAAAAACCCCCAAAGGCCCCTTTTCAAAAACCCCTACTGGCAGACTGTTCCATCATCAACTCCCCTTTTTCCCAAAACCCAAAATTTTTCTATATCCTTTCTAAATCAAACTTATCTAACAACCTTTTGGGGTTTTTTTGGGGGAAAAACCCCAAGAATATTTATACCCCCTTTGTTAATAATTTCCCTTTTCCTCGATCATGTTTTTCCCCCCTTTCCCCCTTTTCAAGTGTTAATTTAAGGGCTTCAATCTTTCTTCGTAAGGAAGATTTCTAATGCTATGTATTAATTTTATTTCGCTGAATTTTTTCTAAAAATTTTGTCCATTTTTTGAATGGAGCCCCGCGAGCTGCGAATCTGGTGGGCCTTTTAATGATGTTCCCCGTTTCCCCGGGGTTCTTTTTAACCCCCTTTTATATAAATCCCAGTAATCTTTTTGCCTTTTTACGTACGCTTAGGCATTTGTCTTTTTAAGGTTGCTGCTTCCATCCCCCCCCAATCCTTCTCCAATCTGTATGGCTAAGTTCTACGTTATTTAACTTATAAGTGCTTGGGTTATGGACACTCCCGAGCTTTAGAACTTTGCATTTATCTACTTGAACTGCATCTGCCATTTTCTGACCAGGAATTGAGTTTGTCTAAATCCTCCTGTAGTTCACTGACATCTACGTCGAATATTATCCTACCTATCTTCGTGTCATCAGCGAATTTGCTCATATCACTAGAAATTCCCTCGTCAAGGTCATTTTTATATTATAAACAACAAGGGCCCAAAAAACCCATCCCTGAGGAACGCCACTTGTTACAGATCCCCCCTCCGATTTAACCCCATTTATGCACACCCTCTGTTCCCTATTGGTGACCATGACTGATCCATGACAACACTTTTCCCCCAATGCCATGAGCAGCCACTTTCTTTAACAGTCTCTGATGTGGTACTCTATCAAAAGCCTTACTAAAATCCAAATAAACGATATCGAATTCTTTATCATTATCAACGCCTCAAAAGCCTTACTGAAAAAGTTAATAAATTAGTTAGGCGGAACGGCCCCTGATGAATCCATGCTGAGTATCATTAATCAAATTATGCCTATCAGATGGCTTATGTTATCAGCTATAATCGACTCTAGAATTTGCCTCAATTGATGTTAGACTTATTGGGCGGAATTTTGATGGTAAGACTTGTCCCCGTTTAAAAATGGGAATTACATTACCCCTTTTCCCACGTATCGGCACTACACCTGTTTGAAGAGATAGGGTTAAAGGGTTCACGGGTTCTTTTTTGCTTTCCCTTAAAAACCCCTTTAAAAACCTCGGGCCTTTTTTTTTAAACCCCTTTTTTTGAAACCCTTTTTCCATTGTATCCCTCATAATTTTCCCTTTTCCCCTTTTAAAATAAATTTTGGGGTTTAATTTTTTTCCCTTAAAACCGGAAAAAAAATTTTAAAATGGCCAATTTATTTTTTTGTCATTTACCCTAATTTTTTTTTAAAGGGGGAATTTAATAAGAAATAAGAAGAACAAAAAAAAAGGGAAATCGGGTTTTGGAAGGCCCCCCCAAACCTTTAAAAACAAAATTTTTTGGCTCCCCCAATTTTTAACCCTACCCAAAAAAATTTAAATTCCCCCCATTCCGGGTCCCTTTTTTCCAATATAGGGAATTTTTAAAAAAAACCCCAACCCAGCCAATCCCCAAAATTTTTAATTAAAACCCCTTTTAAAAAATTTTCCTTTTTTTTAAAAATTAAATTTTCCGAAATTATTTCCTTTAAAAAACCCCAAGACCAATTTTTTTAACCCCATTTTAATTAAGATAGTTTTTTTAAAAAGGAATTTTTTTGGGTTCTTAAATTCTTTTTTCAAAAGAAAACCCCCCAATTTTAGTAGATTTCAAATTGGAAAAGTTTAGATTTAGAAAGGATATAGGAAAATATTGGTTTAAAAGGGTTTTTGATGAGTGGAACAGTCCCTGTAGGGTCATTGAAGCTATGACCTTGGGTAGTTTCAAATTTAGGTTGGATAAATTCATGAGTGAGAGGGGTTGGATTTGAGTGGGACTCGCACTTGGTTAATAAGTCTTCAAAAGCTTATTTCTTGGGTAGGGTGAGAAATAGGTTGAGCAATTATTCTGTTAGTGGGATGGATTGTGAAGGACCTGCCTAGTGGGCAACAGGCCTGCTGCAGTGTTCCTAATTTCTTATGTTCTTATGTTCTTATGTAATATAACCTTTGGACTTCTGTTGCTTACACTTCTTGATATAAGTTAGTGGGATGGATTGTGAAGGACCTGCCTAGTATGGGCCAACAGGCCTGCTGCAGTGTTCCTCCTTTCTTATGTTCTTATGTTCTATAAATCCCAGTAATCTGTTTGCCTTATTACGCATAGGCATTGCTGTCTTGGTTTAAGGTTTGCTGCCTGCACCAACCCCCAAGTCCTTTCGCAATCTGTATGGCTAAGTTCTACGTTATTTAACCTCAAGTGCTTGGGTTATGGACTCGAGCTTCAGAACCCTGAGATCTGCATTAAACTGCATTCTGCCCTTTTCTGACCACGAATTGAGTTGTCTAAATCCTCCTGAAGTTCCCCAACATCTACGTTTGAATCAATTATCGTGTCATCGGCGGAATTTACTCATATCACTAGTAATTCCTCATCAAGGTCATTGATATAATATTATAAACAACAACGGGCCTAAGACTGATCCCTGTGAGACACCACTTGTTACAGATCCCACACGGATTTAACCCCATTTATACACTCTCTGCTTCCTATTGGTGAGCCATGACTCGATCCATGTGACAGCACTTTTCCCCCACTCCATGAGCTGCCACTTTCTTTAACAGTCTGGTGCAGCTCCTATCAAAGCCTTACTAAAATCTAAATAAACAATATCGAATTCTTTATCGTGATCCAACGTATCAAAACTTTATAAGAAGGTTAATAAATTGAATGAGCAGGAACGGCCTTTCGTGAATCCATGCTAGTATCATTAATCAAATTGTGGTTATCTGGGTAAACCACAATAATATCAGCTATAATTGACTCTATTAATTTGCCTACAATTGGAGTCAGGCTTATTGGGCGGTAATTTGACGGTAGTGACTTGTCCTACTTTAAAAATAGGATTTACATTAGCCATCTTCCATATCAGACACTACACCTGTTTGAAGAGTTGAATTTAAAATATTAGTTAATGGTTACAAAGTTCCATTTTTGCATTCCTTAGGACAAAAAAGCTCATCAGGACCTGGTGATTTATTTTGTTTCGATCGGTCTACTTGTTTCATAACCATTTCGCTGAGTGACTGTGATATTACATAATTTATCTTCTTCAGGGGACACTACTCAAAGATCAGATGTTGTACTAGAGTTGACATGGCGAGGTGTAATCTCGTGCTTATATTCCTTTCTCTTGATCTTTTATTTTTCCAGTTTCCTTGATGTGAAATCATGAAAGTGATTTTAATTTCACTATATATCTTTTCTTCTTTCAACAAACCGAGATAAAATAATTATTAAAATAGAGCACATATCATTCTCCTTGTCAGTAAGATGGCCAGAGTTATTTTTAAGGGGACCTATCTTATCCAACTTTTGTCCTATAAACCTAGGAAAAAACTTTTGAGTTAGTTTTTTTGAATCCTAGCAACTTAATTTCATAGTCCCGTTTAGCTTTTCTTATACCCTTTTTTAACGTCCCTCTTAATGTCAGTATACTGATTTATAAGATGAGCCTCACCTCTATTTATGCACTTTAAATTCCTTTCTTCTGCCTAAAAGATATTTGAGCCCTGTATTCATCCATTTTGGGTCATTTCTACTTGATCTAATTTCTTTATACGGGATAAATGTTCTTTGGGCAGCCTGTGAGTGTTAAGAGAAAGTTGTCATATTGATAGCTCTCTTTGTTACCCCAGTCCAAGAGTTGATAAGTGTTCTCTAAGCCCATTATAATCTGCTAAGCGAAAGTCTGGGACTGTTACTGAATTATACCTGTCATACATTCATTTCTTGCTAAGGTAATTGACTTGTGGTCGCTTGTCCGAGTTCCTCTGTAATTTCAAATTATTAACAAGGGTTTCCCTTGTTTGCCAGAACCAAGTCAAGTAGGTTATTCCCCTTGTAGGTTCTGTCACAAACTGTAAACAATCCTGAACTACTTCTAAAAAGTCGTTGTTCTAAATTCCCTGTCAAAAAATTCCAATCAATCTGACTAATTTAAAAGTCCTAAATTACTACATTATTGTTCCTTGTGGCCTTAACAATTTCCTCAGGTAGTCTCTATTACTGTCCTTTTTCATCCTTATTCTGACTATTACTATTTTCCCAGACTGTATTACTCACTGGGACTTCACTTTTTTCCCCCAAAAAAACATACCACTAACTATTTCTAGTTTAAAAGCCATAACAGCTCCCTCCACTGCAGTTGCCAGTGCCCCCCCCGACCTGGATAAGTGAACCCCATCCCTGGCATACATGTCATTTCTGCCATAGAAGGGTCCCAGTTGTCAATGAATGTTACTGCTTTTTCCTTACAGTATTTGTCCAGCCAGCATGACACAATTGCCTGGACACATTCATTCAACTCCTCTCTTGGCAAAATACCACATATGACAGGGTTCCCACCTCTTCCTAATTATGTCTGGCGGGACTTTTCCCTGCTAGTCAGGTCCTCCTCCTACGTCTGCCAACATCGTTGCCTCCAGCCTGAGACAGATAATAGGACTCATTACCTCTCATGATGTCGTCCAGAGGGTAACAATACCCTCCATCCCACCCCCGGGAAAAGCAAACCCTCTGTCTCCTCTCCTATCCTTCAATCAAAAGGCCCTTCCATGTCCTAACCTGGCTGTCCCCAATAACAAAAAAATGTTTCTACCTTCCTTGGTGTCGTTCGTCGTGACGCTCCAGTCGACTCACATTCATCGGGTAGCAGGGAAATCGAACGTTATGCGTGCCGTGATAAACCACCTCAATTACTGGGACGCGAATTTCCCTAAACCTGTACTCCCTGGAACGCAGGCGGGGAGAATCATTATTATACACGGGGGGGAAAATTCTCGAGGATTAGTACCAAACTTGCACACGAGTCTCCCTAAAAGCAAAAGACTTGGCAGGCGATGTAACATCCCCCAATGAAAAGCAGGGTGCCACTAGCACGTTGAGAGACAACACAAAAAGTGTCAGGGCCCAAGACTGTTCAACTGCCTCCAGCATACATCGGGGGTTACCAACAAACCTGGCTGTCTTCAAGCAGGCACTGGACAGGCACCTGCCAGGGCAGCAGTAAAAACCTGGTTGATCAGGCTCTGATCCAGATGAGCCTAGTCACAGATATTTCTTCCCTTGGGGTGTTTGAAATAAATTCAGTAACTTAAATGTTTGAATTAATTTGATACAATAAAAATAGAAATATTTGATGAACAAAATCATTCAAATATATAAAAAAAAATTTAAAATTTTCGTGGCAAGAGATGCAACAAATATTGGTCGCTGGAATACCATACGTGTTTTAGGTGGTAATTCAAACGGTATATCCAAATTAGATGTATTTAATCCCTCGTTTCATCATCTTACATCTATGCCCCATCCTTGTTCCTTCCATAAATCTCTATCTTCACCTCCCCCAGACCCTGCTAACTGATTTCCCATACTCTTATACCCACAACTCTTCTCCCCCATCTTCAATCCCATATTCTCCTCCTAGATTCTCATTAAGTTCACTATTCCTCCATCCGACCTTCCCATCTCCCACAACTCTGATTCCTGCTCTCAAAATTTTCATCCATCTCTTACTCTTTCTCTCCATCCACCTCTCCCTCCCTCCTTTATATCCCCCCGCCAATTTCCCTTTACTCCTCTCCTTACATTTTTACGCTCTCTCTCCATCACTCCCCATTGTCCTCTCTCCATTACTCGGTCTTATCTCCACTGCCTCCTCACCTCTCCATTTCTCCCCTTTCATTACCTCTTCCCCCTTTTCCCCCTACCTCTTCCTCTTTTCCTCCTCTTCCCCCTTTTCCCCCTCCTCTTCCTCTTTCCTCCTACCTCTTCCTTTTTTTTTTTTATGCTCTTCCTCTTTCTCCTACCTCTTCCTCTTTCTTCACTATACTCTTCCCCTTCCTCACACCTCTTCCCTTTTCCTCACTACCTCTTCCCCCTTTTCCCCACTACCTCTTCCTCTTTCCTCCCTTTTTTCTTCCTTTTCTACTATCTTCCTCTTTCCTCTCCCCTTCCCTTTCCTCTACCTCCCTTCCTTTTCCTCCTACCTCTTCCCTTCCCTCACTACACTCTTCCCTTTTTTCCTATGCTCTTCCTCTTTCCTCCTCACTCTTCCTCTTTCCTCATTCTCTTCCCCCTTTTCCCCCTTTTCCTCTTTATCTTTCCTCCCCCTATATCTTCCCCCTTTTCCCCACTATCTCTTCCTCTTTCTCCCATCTCTTCCCCTTTCCTCATATACTCTTCTCCTTTCCACTCCTTCCTCTTCCTCTTTCACTCACTGTCTCTTCCCCTTTCCTCGCCTACCTCTTCCTCTTTCACTCACTATACTCTTCCTTTCTCACTATGCTCTTCCTCTTTCCTCACTATACTCTTCCTTTCCTCATACACTCTTCCTCTTTCCTCCTTTCTTACTCTTCCTCTTTCCTCACTACCTCTTCCTTTCCTCACTATGCCTCTTCTTCTTTCCTCACTATACTCTTCCCCTTTCCTCACTATACTCTTCCCCTTTCCTCGCTGCCTCTTCCTCTTTCCTCACTACTCCTCTTCCCTTTCCTCACTACCTCTTCCCTTTCTCCACTACCTCTTCCCTTTCCTCACTATTCCCCTTTCCTCACTACTTCCTTTCTTCACTACACTTCCTTTCACTCACTACTTACATCCTTTCCTCACTATACTCTTCCCCTTTCCTCTCTATACTCTTCCTTTCCTCCTTCCTCTTCTCTTTCCTCACTATACTCTTCCCTTTCCTCACTACCCACTCTTCCCTTTCCTCACTACACTCTTCCTTTCCTCTGCTATACTTCTCCTTTCCTCACTACCTTCCCCTTTCTTCACTACACTTCCCCTTTCCTCTTTCTACACTTCCCTTTCCTCACTATCTCTTCCCTTTCCTCTCTATGCTCTTCCCCTTTCACTCCTTCCTCTTCCTCTTTCCTCACTATGTCTTCCTCTTTCCCTCACCTATACTCTTCCCCTTTCCTCCTACCTCTTCCTCTTTCCTCACTATACTCCCTTTCCTTACTACACTCTTCCCTCTTTCCTCTTTGCTCTTCCTCTTTCCTCACTACACTTCCCCTTTCCTCCTATTGCTCTTCCTCTTTCCTCACACTATACTCTTCCTCTTTCCTCCACTACACCACTTCCTCTTTCCTCCACTACACTTCTCTTTCCTCAATACACTCTTCCTCTTTCCTCACTATACTCTTCCTCTTTCCTCCACTACCTCTTCCTCTTTCCTCACTACACCCTCCTCCCTACCTCTTCCTCTTTCCTCCTTCTCCTCCTTCTCTTTCCTCCTTCTCCTCTTCCCTTTCCTTGCTACCTCTTCCTCTTTCTCTCACTATACTCTTCATCTTTCCTCACTATGCTCTTCCTCTTTCCTCACTATACTCTTCCTCTTTCCTCACTGCACTTCCTTTCCTCCCCTGCTCCTCTTCCTCTTTCCTCACTACACTTCCCTTTCCCTCACTATACTCTTCCTCTTTCACTCACTATGCTCTTCCTTTCCTCACTACACTTCCCCTTTCCTCACTACACTCTTCCCCTTTCCTCACTATACTCTTCCCTTTCATCACTACACTCTTCCCCTTTCCTCACTATGCTCTTCCTCTTTCCTCACTGTGCTCTTCATCTTTCCTCACTGCATTCCTTCCCCTTTCCTCACTATACTCTTCCTCTCTTCCTCCACTGTCCTCTTCCTCTTTCCTCCACTCTCTCTTCCCCTTTCATCACTACACTCTTCCCCTTTCCTCACTACACTTCCTCTTTCCTCACTACACTTCCTCTTTCCTCACTACACTCTTCCCCTTTCCTCACTATACTCTTCCTCTTTCCTCACTATACTCTTCCTCTTTCCTCACTACACTCTTCCCCTTTCCTCACTATACTCTTCCTCTTTCCTCACTATACTCTTCCTCTTTCCTCACTATACTCTTCCCCTTTCATCCCTACACTCTTCCCTTTCCTCACTACACTTCCTCTTTCCTCACTACCTTCCTCTTTTTCCTCACTACCTCTTCCTTTCCTCACTATGCTCTTCCTCTTTCCCTCACTATCTCTTCCTCCTTTCCTCACTACATTCTTCCTCTTTCCTCTACACTTCCTCTTTCCTCACTGTGTCTTCCTCTTTCCTCCTACACTCTTCCCCTTTCCTCACTATACTCTTCCCCTTTCCTCCACTGCTCTTCCCTTCCTCACTATACTCTTCCTCTTTCCTCCACTATACTCTTCCTCTTTCCTCCTGCTCCTCTTCCCTCTTTCCTCACTATACTCTTCCCTCTTTCCTCCACTATGCTCTTCCTCTTTTCTCCACTATGCTCTTCCTTGCTCACATATACTTTCTTTCCTCTTTCCTCCACTATACTCTTCCTCTTCCTCACTGTCTCCTTCCTCTTTCCTCACTGCTCTCTTCCCCTTTCATCACTACACTCTTCCCCTTTCCCTCACTATACTCTTCCTTTCCTCTATACTCTTCCTTTCCTCCCTTCCTCTTCCTCTTTCCTCCACTATACTCTTCCTTTCCTCCTTTCCTTCCCTTTTCCTCACTACAGTTACTCCCTTTCCTCCTGTCTTCCTCTTTCCTTACTGCACTCAGCACCTCTTTCCCTCACTGTCACTCTTCCTCTTTCCTCACTACACTTCCCTTTCCCTCACTATGCTCTTCCCTCTTTCCTCACTATACTCTTCCTCTTTCCCTCACTGTGCTCCTCTTTCCTCACCATACTCTTCCCTTTCCTCACTATCCTCTTCCCTCTTTCCTCAATATACTCTTCCTCTTTCCTCCACTATACTCTTCCTCTTTTCTCTATATGCATCTTCCCCTTCCTCACTCTCTCTTCCTCCTTTTCCCTCCACTATACTCTTCCTCTTTCCTCACTGCCCTCTTTCTCCTTTCTCACTATACTCACCCTTTCCTCGCTATCACTCTTCCTCTTTTCTCCTCACTGCTCTTTTCTTCCTCTTTCCTCTACTGTCTCTTCCTCTTTCCTCTGCCTCTTCCCTTTCCTCCACTATCTCTTCTCTTTCCTCACTATACTCTTCCTCTTTCCTCACTATGCACATCATTCCTCTTTTCTCTTTTTCTTGCTCTTACACTTATACCACTATACTCTTCCTCTTTCCTCACTATACTCTTGCTCCCTCACTATGAAAGTCTTCTCTTTCCTCACTATACTCTTCCTCCTCCTGCTCTTTTATCTTTTCTCACTATACTCTTCCCCTTTTCTCCTATATATTTCCTCTTTCCTCACCTATGCTCTTTCCCTTTCATCACTATGCTTCCCTTTCCTCACTTTGCACACTTCCCTTTCCTCACTCACTTCCCCTTTCCTCACTTACCTCTTCTCCTTTCCTCACTACTTCCCTTTCCTTTCCTCACTATGTTCTTCTTTCCTTTCCTCCTGCTCTTCCTTTCCTCAGTATATTCTTCTTTCCACTTTCTCCTATGCTCTTCCCCTTTCTCACTACACTCCTTCCTTTCCTCCTACCTCTTCCTTTCCTCTACACTCTCCCAGTTACGGCACTCCTCACTCCAAGTCTCCTCACTACATTCTTCCTAATTATACACTCTCCCCTCTTTATACTCCATTAACTACACACATCTTTATCTCCTTACTTTCCTTCTCTCTGCTCTGGTCATGATATCTATACAATCCACTACCTCTTTCCTCCTCACTGAACTCTCCATCTCCACGACACTTCCATGACCTCTTCCCTCATTACACTCTCTCCCCCTCTACTCTCTTTTTCCCTCTCCTTCCCTCCTTTTCACTCCCACTTTCCCTCGTTATCCCCCCCTCAGTCTCTCCCCCTCTTCATCCACAATTTTTTTCCAAACCAATGTTTTCCATATTTTCCAAAAATCTAAGTTTTCCAACTTGATAAAATTGCTGCGAGCCCTGTCGGTTAAATATTTTTCAGACTTATTTCATCCTCTTAATTTATTCCTTTTTTTTCCATTTATACACACAGTCATATTCCCCCTTTCTATTTTTCTAGAGGGGCAATCGTCGGAGCGTTGCCAGTCTTTTTTTTGTCATGTTCGAAATTATTGCGCCCCCAAAGGATAGGCCCCAATAAATACTTTTATATAGTGCTTTTATATAATTGTAAAATTGCTGATGTTTCGTTAATAGCTAAAATGAAGATTTCTTTTTATTTTTAAATTTACTTTTTTTTGCTTTTGAAAGGGGGGATGTAACGTTTTAAAACCTTTTGTGGTCGTTGAAGGAGGGGTTTTTTGGGTGTTTTCTTGTTTCACGTTCTGGGGTCAAGCTGATACAAATCACCTGATGTTCTGCTTTTCTCTCTTTTGTTCCTTGGTGGTAACACCCCTCTCTATCGGGGGAGAATACTGTTCTCCCAGTTTATTTAGCCTTTTTTTTGGTAAAAAATGTCTGTGATTTTTGGGGTTAATTTTTCGAAACTCTATGAACTTTCTCATGGGGGTTTTTTAGACTTAGTGTATTTGACTTGTTCAGAGGTTGTGTCGTGAGACATTATATCTCTGGTCCAAATTTCCCAACTCCCCCACTTTTGTTCCCCCATACTCTCGTATCGGAAGGGAAAATTTCTGAACTCGGTTTCAAAAAATAGGGAAATTTTTTTGCATTTTTTTAGGATCTGTTGAAGGTCTAAAGTTAGGTCGCTTTTTATATCATTGATTCCTTGCCCAACACTGTGCTATTCCCTGCTGCCAGCATTATTGCTGTTTCTTGAATGGGGCGTCATACTGTTCAAAGGCTGTCTGATTCCTCGATGGGCCAGAAGTTAAACTTATTTAGGGACTTATTGTTGTCCCGTCCCTTTTAAAGGGTAAGCCAGTCAATCTGAGCATATACCAGCCCCACCCAAAAACACACATAATTTTTTTCCTTAGTACATCTCATCATAGCAAAGTACCAGACGGGGCATTTTTAAAAGTAGTTTTCAGTATTTTTTTTCAAATGCCCTAACAATATAATTATATGTCAGAATAACTATGATATCTAAGTATACCAAGTTATACCCCAAGACACAAATAACCCGCACATAGAAAAAAGGGGCTTACGACGACGTTTCGGTCCTACTTGGCCCCTTTACAGTCACACTGTCGGACCGAAACGTCATCGTAAGCTCCTCTCTTTATGTGCGGGTTTGTTTTTTCCAGTACGGTTTTTTCCTTTTTTTTTATTTACCTCCCAAAATTTTGTGAAAAAACATTAACTGTAAATATTAGCACCCAGACACCTTTGTTATTGGTTTAACATTAATTTGGCTGGTTTTTTATTCATCCAGTTCAATTCAAAAAGCGCTATTAAGAAGTCACATGATTTACGGGATAACTGGACTAGTATTCACTGACAAACTGTTA
Organism: Cherax destructor; assembly: GCA_009830355.1. Taxonomy (NCBI): domain Eukaryota; kingdom Metazoa; phylum Arthropoda; class Malacostraca; order Decapoda; family Parastacidae; genus Cherax; species Cherax destructor. The sequence continues at coordinate 11,776 of WNWK01039496.1, forward strand.
TGAAACCGAAACAAGGTAGATACTAGGGCAAAGATCAGTAAGTTGACATTCTAGTATTCTCTAGAGATATCTTCACTTACTAGATGTCCATTTTGAAACAGAGATGGCCGCCCAAGTAGACGGGGAAAGCGCACACGGTGCGTCAGATGTTACTGGCACCCCAGGAGAAAGACACGGTGCGTCATGATGTTACTGGCAGCCTAGGAGAGAGACACGGTGCGTCATGATGTTACTGGCGCCTGGGGGGAGAACACGGTGCGTCATGATGTTACTGGCAGCCTAGGAGAGGACACGGTGCGTCTGATGTTACTGGCGCTGGGAAAAGCACACGGTGCGTCATGATGTTACTGGCAGCCCCAGGGGAAAAAGGGGGCGTCATGATGTTACTGGCACCCCGGAAAAGGGGAGAGTAGAAGATATGTGCAAGTCAAGAAGCTTTTTTTACGGAACGTTTCGCCTACACAGCAAGCTTCACCTATCGAAGCCCGAGGTGGCAGAAGCACTGGAGAGGGTAAAGATGTTATCAGTTCATTAACCTTGCAGAAGTTTGGGGTGATCAGCCCCCCGGGTAAAAAAAAACACAAGGGCTTTTTTACAGTGCCAGAGGCAATCAACTGGTAAAATGAAATCACAGCAAAACTTTTGCAACTTATGCATGGTTTTTGTTCTTGTCGATTTCAATAAAGTTCTCTGGCGTGAGATAGCTTTAGCTCGGAAGTTTCGTCGATGAATGGAAGATAATAGACGAGTTTATGTCCCCCCCAAACCTTGTGAAAGGAAGATTTATCTTATGGGCTGCAGATGGAAAAAAACCTATGAAATGTGATGACTTATCAAAAATGTCATGAAAAAGATGAAACAACTTTTTCCCTAATATTATATTAAAAGGGCCCCGTACGATTAAATCCCCAAAAAGAATCTTTCCCGTACAGAAACCAACATGTCATGTTTCATCCCACTAAACTGGGGGAAAAAACTTCCTAAATCGACAGTACATTTTTAAAGGGAAACTAATGTTGACAGATTCAAGGCTTTGAAATCATTAATATAGAGTTGGCATGGTCTAGTTGCAAAATTACAGGTATAGCTAATTCTTCCTCTGTTGAATGTGACATTAGACTTGTGTCTCCCCTCTTCAGCAACTAATAATGTCTTCTTGGCTTCTCTATCAACACTTGAAGAACCATCTATGTGCAGAAATTCTTAAAAGATTGAAGAATTAAAAAAAAAATATCACAAAAAAATGCTATTTTAAAAGACCTTGACAGTCATTGAAAATTTTGGAACTAAAATGAATGAAGAAATTTTAAATTTCTCAGACAATCTAAGTGAATATTTAAAATAATGTTCGAATACATGACAATGATGTAATCTTTGGTCGGGAATAAACCTAAAAGAAGTGGAAACTGGAACGCACACATTTTGTCAAGGGAAGCAAGCGTTAGGTACCTACTTTCATTAAATTTACATAATTACTCTGGGATAATGGCATACTGTCTTGCAGAACTTAGCGCTTCGAAGGAACATAATTTGAAAAATAAACTGGGTTGTGGGAAAAATATTCCATCTTGGCTTTGGAAGCGATAGAACACTTAACATCAAAACAGTTTTAAGGTTCGAGGTTTGGGCTGGTATTATATTCTTAAACAGTGGCAGGACTTGCCCTATTCTGGTCAAACATGGCACATATACCAAAAAATAAATTTAATTCTTTGTTAACAATTTACTTCAGTTTACAATTGAAGAAATGAATAGGGACCCTATATGTATAATAGTTTTTAGCTATAGTAATATTAATATATTCTTTAAATTTTGTTCTAAAAACTCTTATACATCTGTATAATATAACAATGTTTGCTTGTATTTTCAAGGTAGTTTAATTTTAAATGTTAAATAAATTCTAAGCTATATGAGTATACTTTTATTATATTTACAATATTTCAAATTTAAATTTTAATTAAAATTAAAAGATAAATATCATTATTATTATTGTAAAATTTTGATTCTGAAGATGGATAATGTTACATTCGAAGTGTTAATACGCTGAGAATCCTTTATCCCAAAAAGCTTGGAACTGGAAGTGCTTGGTTTCGGATTTTGGAATTTTTTATATTTGCCTTTATAAAATGGGACAGCTTAGGGGTGGGACCGAAGTCTAAACACGGTTCTGGACATCTGTGAAAAATTATTACTGCTTAAAAAAAAAAGATCCGTATTTTTCGGTGTTAGAACCCATTTTTTTTTCTCAAAATAAGTCTAGAAAATTTACCCAGGAGGCTGAAGGTTAAGTTCTCAGCCTAAGCCTAGAAAAATGTTTTTATATAAACATAATCAAAGCTCCTGTATATGCCCAATTATGAACCATGTAAACTTTTTGTATACAGTGATGAACAAATAACAAATATAATCATAAATTATCTTAAAAAATTTGTTGGCATTGCAGGGTATAATAAACCAGGCTATGGGGTTGAACTATGGTATTTTGAGGTAATTCCCCTTTACCATCAAACCACCCCCGGAATAATAGTTTTATTCACCTCAAAGATCCTGATAAAGGAACACTTATACACAGGGGGGTTAAATAACGATACATACAGGTATCGGATAACAGGGGTTCAAATAACGATACATACAGGTATACGGCCTTATACACAGGGGTTCAAATAACGATACATACAGGTATACGGCTTTTAAAAAGGGGGTTTAAATAACGATACATACAGGTATACGGCATATACACAGGGGTTAAAATCTTGTACATACAGGAAAGGCACTTATACACAGGGGTTCAAATAACGATACATAAAAGGTATACGGCTTTTTCCGGGGTTCAAATAACGATACATACAGGTATACGGCATTATACACAGGGTTCAAATAACGATACATGCGGGTATACCCCTTTTCACAGGGGTTCAAATAACGATACTTTACAGGTATACGGCGCTTATACAGGGGGGTTCAAATAACGATACCCGGTATACGGCATTATACACAGGGGTTCAAATAACGATACATAAAATTTATCGGCACTTATACACGGGGGTTCAAATAACGATACATGCAGGTATCCCCGGCACTTATACACAGGGGTTCAAATAACGATACATACAGGTATACGGCGCTTATACACGGGGGTTCAAATAACGATACATACAGGTATACGGCACTTATACACAGAGCTGACATTTGCACACCCGTAGCTTTGTTTCTTGTGTTGCAGTACAAATGTACTCTTATTAAATAGTAAAATCAATAAACTTGAGACATGAAAAGAAATATTTTTTAAAACGAAGAAAACCATCACAAATCATTATGCAGTCCTAGCCGTAGAAAATCCACGAAATCCAGACAGTGAGTAGAAAGCAACACGGGCAGTCACGTCCATTTCCCGTATTAACGTGACTCATACAGTGACAAGTGTCCTGCAAATGTTCAATAGCAGCTAAATTGAGTGACATTAAAAAAGACACAAAAATACTGAAAAAGTACTAAAAACAGAAGAACCATTCAATACACAAAGACTTTGGGTTATCCTGGTGTTATTTGACACATATGAAAATTTTAAATTCTGTATTTATGTGTACAAACTTACTGAGCGATGTTGTAAGAAGAACGAAAGGAAATATGTCTTTGTTCATTGCTGAACATTGTTCATTACGAAAAATTTGATCATTTAACTCTCAAAAGAACATTTTGTTGACATTTTTTTGAATGTAAGAACAATCACCTGTATACTGGTGCGCGTTTTCTTGCTCTTTTTCATGTAAATTTAGTGTGTTTAGCTCATTTTAGACTTCGTGATCGGCAGATGCTTTGTCACCAATAATCTTTAAATATTTAATGCCGTGTCTTTGTTTTCAATTTTGTAACCAGCATGATGAATATTCACAGTTATCCTCCATATTCAGTTCGTCATGATAGATCTTTGTTTCATGATCATTAAGCGTATGCTTTTTCAACGCTGACGAATCCACCCCATCAATACACGATAGAGATCTTCATTTCCACCCCCTATGCAGTGTTTTCTATTATTCATTAACTTCGTTCATCACTTTCAGCATTGTCAGACGTTTCACACCCGCTCTCAAGTTCTTCCAACAACTTCTTTCGGATATAGTTTTAAAATAAAATTCCTTTTTTTTTCACTATTCCCCATAGGTTTTTTTTTAACAACACTATCTTCACCCCTAGGGGTGAAAACGCGGTAATCAGTGAGTAATTGGTGCTGACAAAATCAATGATACCTTGTGGGGGCATATCAACACAAATTTAAGATTCTCTACTGTAAAAAAAATTGGATGACCACTAAGAGGGGGTTTTCCCCCAACATTGGCCCTTTTTTTTTAAATAAATAAAAAAATATGCCAATAAGAACGGAAAAAAAAAAACAACCCCCTGGGGAAAAAAAGAGTAAAAATTTTACTTTTTTTTTGCACAGAGATTTTTTTTCGCAAAATTTTATTATATATATATATATATATATATATATATATATATATATATATATATATATTATATATTTTTTTTTGTACACAGTGTGAAAAAACATGTTTACTTTTGTTACATGTTTGTCACTGATTAAAAGGAAAAAACTCACCCCGCTCCTCAGAGCTGGGGCGCGTGGGGGGGTACGGGATGCATTCCCCCCCTGAACAGCAGTGCTAAGTCGCTGGGGAAAAGAAACCAGCTGCCCTGGGATCCCCCTTACCCTGTTGAGTCTTTTGAGCTCCTTTGGGAAATTAGATGCCTCTTTCCCCCCTGAGCCGGGGGCTCCGGCCTATAACAAACATATAATGATGGGGGCTCCATATTTTTTTGACTTTTGGGACTCCTGAAAAGGGTGCCCCTCCTTCCCCCCCCTTTGGGGTTTTGGGGATAGGTATCAGCCAAAAGGAGATGCACATGTGGTCCAACCCACTGCCATCAGATCTGCATAGTTGGGGGGGCTCCCCTTCCCGCTGGGCATCCGGTTTGGGGCTCCTCTTTATAATGTTTTTAACCTTTCAATTTTTTCAATCTTTCCCTCAGATTTGACACACAAGACCATGGTACCCGAATCGGTCTGCTGCTGTGAGAATAGGGGCGGCAAGTCGAAGGGGAACACCAATGGGATGGTCTTTTTTGGTCGAGGCATGTGTCAAAAGGGGGGGGGTTTGGGGGAAAAACCAAAGAAAGTCCCCCGCATGAAAAGGGGTCTCACGCAAAAGGGGGGGGGCTCTTTTTCCCCGACACACTATGAAGAGCTGGGCTATATTCTCTATTAAGGCCATCCCAGTGGGCTGTTTGAGTTGTTGGGGGGGGAGGCCTGGTTTTTGGGCCCGTTAGATTATCCCAGATCCCCCCTCCGTGACAAACTTTTGGTCATGGATTCCAACGTGTCCTAAGATGTTCATTGGGGGAAACCTGTAAAGCCCTCTGGATGCAAGATGAAGACAGAAAAAAGGGTTCAATCTGGGGTGACTTGGACACCCCAAAAACCCCCAAATCTGACTGGGGGGTGTAGCTTGGGCCCAATTTCCCATCTTTAGAGTAAAGGGTTTTAAAAAATTTAGTAAAGATCTGCCTCAAAGGGTCTGTTTAATAAGTAAGTAAGTAAGTAAGTTTATTCAGGTATACACAAATCAAATGACTGTGAAACAAAAAACCC
>WNWK01039497.1:0-17424 GCA_009830355.1 Cherax destructor
ACAACACAAAAGTGCCAGGGCCCAAGACGTTCAACTGCATCCCAGCATACATAAGGGGAGTTACCAATAGACCCCTGGCTGTCTTCAAGAAGGCACTGGACAGGCACCTCAGTCAGTAAGTGCCTGTCAGTTCGTACATCGTTTGCGTGCGGCCAGCAGTAACAGCCTGGTTGATCAGACCCTGATCAACCACGAGGCCGGTGTCAGACCGAGCCACGGGGCGTTGACCCCGAAACCCTCTTCTGGTATACCCCAGGTAACTGTCTTCAAGTTACTCCCATCTAACACACAACTACACAATCAGTGACTCGCAGTCAAAACATAATAATCTGAACACACATATGAACATAAAAAGAAGGAACACTGCAGCAGGCCTGCTGGCCAAAATGAGGCAGGTCCAATTCTCCTATCAGCTTAAGCATTTGACCTAGTAGCACAAGCTAGTCAGGTCAAACTCACACCCACCCACACCCACTCATGTATTTATCTAACCTATTTTTAAAACTACAAACGTCTTAGCTTCTATGACGGTACTCGGGAGTTTGTTCCACTCATCCACAACTCTATTGCCAAACCAGTGCTTTCCTATATCCTTCCTGAATCTGAACTTTTCCAGCTTAAAACCATTGCTGCGAGTCCTGTCTAGGCTAAATATTTTTAGCACTCATTTACATCCCTATGGACCCCAATGGAAATAAGTCACTCTGACTTTTGGGTTATCCTAGGTTCTCTACACATATGCTGCTATGTATGATAATCTATGTAAATGTTTTGTGTATACATCTCTACCATTATCTACCTCCTCAAACACCTTAGTAAAAAAAAGTTAGTAAATTCGTAAGACAGGAACGCCCTTTAAAAAACCGTGTTGAGATTCATGCCATCTATTTATGCCTTTCAAGATGGCTCGAATTGCCTCGGCAATTAATGATTCCAAAATTTTCCCACTATGGAGGTAAGGCATATTGGTCTATAGTTCGAAGCTAAGGACCTGTCACCTGCACTTGTCTGGCACTATGCCAGTTTGTAGTGATATAGTAAAAGATTATCCAAAGGTATGCTAAGTTCCTCTTTACATTCTTTAAAACCCTTGCAAACAGTTCATCGGGGCCTGGGGATTTGTTAGGCTTTAATTTCTTATTTGTCTGAGGACCATGTCCTAGTTACCCAAATCGTGCATTGTTTATTATCGTCCTGTTCTGCATAATTTATTATTTCTGGAATTTCGCTAGTATCTTCCTGAGAAAAAACTGAGAGGAAGTAAGTGCTGAAAAGTTCACACATTTTCTTATCACTGTCAGTGATCTGATCTAAGTTACTCTTAAGTAAGAACATAAGAACATAAGAAAGGAGGAACACTGCAGCAGGCCTGTTGGCCCATACTAGGCAGGTCCTTCACAATCCGTCCCACTAACAGAATATTTTCAACCCAATTTTCAATGCTACCAAGAAATAAGCTTTGACAATTCTACCCACTCATGCGCGAGTCCCTCAAATCAACCCTCTCACTCATGAATTTATCCAACCTAAATTTGAAACTACCCAAGGTCTAGCTTCAATAACCCTACTAGGCAGACTGTTCCACTCATCAACTACCCTATTTCCAAACCAATACTTTCCTATATCCTTTCTAAATCTAAACTTATCTACTTGAATCCATTATTGCGGGTTCTCTCTTGGAAGATATCCTCAAGACCTTATTTATATCCCCTTTGTTAATACCCATTTTCCACTTGTATACCTCGATCATGTCTCCCTCATTCTACGTCTTACAAGTGCATGTAATTTTAGGGTCTTCAATCTTTCTTCGTAAGGAAGATTTCTAATGCTATGTATTAATTTAGTCATTCTACGCTGAATGTTTTCTAACAATTTATGTCCATTCTGTAATATGGAGACCAGAACTGAGCTGCGTAATCTAGGTGAGGCCTTACTAATGATGTATAAAGCTGTAATATAACCTCTGGACTTCTGTTGCTAACACTTCTTGATATAAATCCCAGTAATCTTTGCCTTATTACGTACGCTTAGGCATTGCTGTCTTGGTTTAAGGTTGCTGCTTACCATCACCCCCAAGTCCTTCTCGCAATCTGTATGGCTAAGTTCTGGTAAATTAGACACATATGCAACACTTGGGTATCTTTATTGAGGAAACGTTTCCCACGTGGCTTCATCAGTCCTACAAAGGAGAATCGTGAAGAACAGGAGGAGGTGAGGTTGTCAGGCCCTCAATCTTGAGACGATGTTGTCAGTCCATCAATCTTGAATAGAATAACAGCATATGAGCAGAGAACCTTATATACTGTAGACAGGAGAGGTGCAGCAGTAGTGAGGTGTCACATTTGTTCAATGTGGAGTAGGTCGTGCCCAAGGAATAGCAAGCGAAGAAATCCCTGTATTAAGATACCCAAAATGTTGCAGTGTCAGACAGGATGTGAATGAATGGTTCAGAGAACCGACGAGTTGTAAATTAGACACATATAACACTTGGGTATCTTTATTGGAAACGTTTCGCCACACAGTGGCTTCATCAGTCCATACAAAAGGGGAATCGTGAAGAACAGGAGGAGTGTGAGCTGTCAGGGCCCCCAATCTTGAGACGATGTTGTCAGTCCATCAATCTTGAATAGAATAACAGCAATTGAGCAGAGGAACCTTATATACTGTGACAGGAGAGGTGCAGCAGTAGTAGGAGGTGTCACATTTGTTCAATGTGGAGAGGTGTGCCCAAGGAATAGCAAGCGAAGAAATCCCTGATTAAGACCAAGATTTGCAGTGTCAGACAGGATGTGAATGAATGGTTCAGAGAACCGACGAGTTGGTAAATTAGACACATATGCAACACTTGGGTATCTTTATTGAGAAACGTTTCCCACACAGTGGCTTCATCAGTCCATACAAGGAGAATCGTGAAGAACAGGAGGAGTGTGAGGTTGTCAGGCCCTCAATCTTGAGACGATGTTGTCAGTCCATCAATTCAAGATTGATGGACTGACAACATCGTCTCAAGATTGAGGGCCTGACACTCACACTCCTCCTGTTCTTCATGTCTCCTTGTATGGACTGATGAAGCCACTGTGTGGCAAACGAGTCTTCCAATAATAAGATACCTGCGCGTTGCATTTTGTCTAATTTATAAACTCTGTCGGTTCTCGTGAGACCTTCATTCACATCCTGTCTGACACTGCACATGCTGGTATCTTAATAGCTAGGCGATTTCTTCGCTCTGCCTGATTCCTTGGGCACGACCTTCACTCCACATTCTGATGCAAATGTCGACACCTCCCTACTACTGCTGCACCTCTCTGTCTACATGTATTAAGGTTCCTCTGCTCAATGCTGTTTTCTTATTCAAGATTGTGGCTTGACAACACGTCTCAGATTGAGGGCCTGACAACCTCACACTCCTCCTGTTCTTCACGATTCTCCTTGTATGGACTGATGAAGCCACTGTGTGGCGAAACGTTTCCTCAATAAAGATACCCAAGTGTTGCATATGTGTCTAATTTACCAACTCGTCGGTTCTCTGAACCATTCATTCACATGGCTAAGTTCTACGTTATTTAACTTATAAGTGCTTGGGTTATGGACACTCCCGAGCTTCAGAACCTTGCATTTATCTACATTGAACTGCATCTGCCACTTCTCTGACCACGAATTAAGTTTGTCTAAATCTTCCTGAAGTTCTATGACATCTATGTTTGAATCAATTATCCTACCTATCTTCGTGTCGTCGGCGAATTTGCTCATATCACTAGTAATTCCCTCATCAAGGTCATTGATATATATTATAAATAACAATGGGCCTAAGACTGATCCCTGTGGAACACCACTTGTTACCAGTCCCCATTCGGATTTAACCCATTTATGCACACTCTCTGCTTCCTATTGGTGAGCCATGACTCGATCCATGACAGCACTTTTCCCCCAATGCCATGAGCTGCCACTTTCTTTAACAGTCTCTGGTGCGGTACTCTATCAAAAGCCTTACTAAAGTCTAAATAAACAATATCGAATTCTTTATCGTGATCAACAGCCTCAAAATCTTTACTGAAGAAGGTTAATAAATTAGATAGGCAGGAACGGCCCCTCGTGAATCCATGCTGGGTATCATTAATCAAATTATGGTTATCTAGATGGCTTCTAATAATATCAGCTATAATTGACTCTAGTAATTTGCCTACAATTGAGGTCAGGCTTATTGGGCGGTAGTTTGACGGTAGTGACTTGTCCCCTGCTTTAAAAATAGGAATTACATTAGCCATCTTGTTCCTAATCTTACTTCTGTATACCTGAAAGAACCCTTTTGGGTTAGTCTTCGAATCCCTTGCGACTTTAGCCTCATAATCCCTTTTAGCTTTTCTTATTCCTTTTTTCATTTCTCTCTTTAATTGAATATATTGATTTCTTAACTGTATATCCCCTCTTTTGATACGCCTATATATGCCTCTCTTTTTACCAAAGAGATGTTTTAATCTATTGTTTATACATTTGGGATCATTTTTGTTAGATCTAATTTCCCTACTCAGAACAAAAGTTGTCTGTGCAGCTAGAACTATGCTCCGGAAAACGTCATATTGGCAACCAAAACCACCTACCTGACCCATAGTCAGGGCATCCCAATTTAGCCCACCCAGGTAATTTCTCAGTCCCACGAAGTCGGCCAAGCGAAAGTCTGGAACAGAGACTTGATTTCATTTATCTGGGTAATTCCATGATAAATTGAAACTATGTGATTTGTGGTTGCTTTCCCCAAGCTCATCATTAACCTCAAGATTATTAATTAGTGATTCTTTGTTGGCAAGAACCAAGTCAAGCAGGTTGTTTCCTCTAGTTCAGTGGTTCTCAACTCCTTTCAACCCATGGACCACCAGCCCAATTATAAAAATATCGTGGACCATTTCATTTTTAGAGTAACGATATATAAAGGCAAAGCAAAGATAACAGACAATTTGATTTGGAATATATTTCTTATAATCAGAAATACGAGAATTTATAAAAAATAATAGATATCTAACATTTTGGTCTGAAATATATTTCATACAAACATAATTTCCTGGAAATAAATTAATACATATCTAACATTTTGTTGTGAAATTTCTTTCTAACGAACATAATTTTGAAATTATGAAGTATACAGCCAACATTTTTCTTTGAAATATGATTATTTAACTTTTCCTTGCAACCAGACTTTTGGATTCTCTTGTCACTGACAAGCTTTTCAATGTTAGGAGTGGTACTTGATAATGTTAGGAGTGGTACTTGATAATGTTAGGACAGGTACTTGATAATGTTAGGAGTGGTACTTGATAATGTTAGGAGTGGTACTTGATAATGCACAACGAATATCGCTTTCAACTGCAAGCCGATTCCTCTGTTTGGACTTAATGTGCAACAAACATGAAAATCCACTTTCACACATGTAAGTTGATGCAAATGGCAAAAGAAATCTGACTGCATGTGTTGACAGATTTGGGTAAGAATCAGTCATACTGGCCCACATCTTTAGCTGCCAAATCATTTTTCAGGTCCAAGAACTCCTCCTGCATAATCTTTGGAACACCATCAACATCTGTTATGAATGGATTGCTGATGAAAGAAAACCCATCCCTTGTCATGTTCACCTCCGGAAAGTATCGCTGAAATTCATCCCGCAGGTTTTGTAAATGCTGGAGAATATGCACCTGAATGGCTTCCTTTTCCCCTAGCATGGCATCCACACATGGAAATTGAACTAAATTTTTACCTTCGACTCTTCCGATCCAGAGTTCTAGTTTCTCATGAATAACCTTGATGATTCCTTGGTGAGAGAACACATTTCTTCCTTTCCCTTGCAACTGAAGAATCACTTTGTTCAAGAAACCAAAAATATCGACAAGATATGCTAGTTCTAATTCTGACAGTTCTAGCATATTTGTAAAACCTTCTTTCCCTTGAGACTAGAGAAACAAAAGGCTATATGCACCAATCTTCAGTTTATTACCAAATATAGTCAACGTTCTGTGGACCACCAGTTGAGAACCACTGCTCTAGTTGGTTCTGTCACAAACTGTTTTAAAAAACAATCCTGAACCGTATCAAGAAAGTCACTAGACTCAAGATTACCTGTCACATTGTTCCAATCAATTTGTCTAAAGTTAAAATCTCCCATTAACACAACATTTTCATATCTAGACGCCTGATGAATTTCGTCTCATAGCAGCCTACCGCACTCCCTATCAAGGTTTGGGGGCCTATAAATCACACCCAAAATTAATTTTTCACGACCCTCGAGAAACTGTAGCCAAACAGATTCTGTGTCTGATGTTTCTAATCTTATATCTTGTCTAACACAACAATTTAAATTATCTCTGACATACTTCGCCACTCCACCACCTTTCCTGTTGACCCTATCAGTATGGAATAATTTATAACCCTGTATGTTGCATTCAGAAGGCATTTCTCTATCTTTCAAGTTGAACCAGGTCTCCGTTATAGCAATAATATCTATATTACCTACACTTGCAAGTAATCTTAGCTCATCCATCTTATCTCTTAGACTCCTACTATTTGTACAGTAAACATTAAGGAAGCTAGTCACTCGTTGCCCTCTACTATCTCTCTTTGTTTGTTGATCAATTGCTTTGCCTTTACTAGCAACTTTATTTTGAATATTGTCTTTTAAACATATCCCTGAGGTATCCTGGTAATATCTGCTGTTTTCAACTCTAATACTGCAGCCTGATTGTTTCCTACAAACACCCATACCTCTATAATTTATCAGTTTAAAGTCCTAGACATGTCACCAATGACCCCCTCAATCGAATTGGCTAATGCAACCACTCTAGCCCCAGAGAGATTAACCTCATCCCTTGCATACATATCAAGTTTTCCATAGAATTTGTCCCAGTTATCAATGAATGGGATTGCAAGTTCCTTGCAGTACCTGTCTAGCCAGCATTTTATACCAATTGCCCTAGACATCCATTCATTGCCCACTCCCCTTCTGGGCAAAATGCTACATATGATTGGGATCCCTCCCTTAGACCTGACTATATCTATGGCTGACCTGTACTTATATAGCAGCTCCTGTCTCCTGCCCTTCCCGATGTCATTTCCACCAGCACTAAGACAGATAATGGGCTTGTTCCCATTACCTGACATAATATTATCCAACCTGTTGACTACGTCACCAACACCAGCTCCTGGGAGGCATTCCCTCTGTCTGACCTTCCTATCTCTGTTACAAAAAGCACGGTCCATATATCTTACCTGAGAATCTCCCACAATTAGAATATTCTTACCTTGATTAGCAGGGAAGTCAGTGTTACCTTTAACTTCACTAACCACTGAAGTACACTCGTCCTGGAGAACAGAGAATCGATTTCCTACCTTCACATCTTCTCTATTAAAATTCCTTATCTTCCTTCTTCCTGAATTGTGAACCACTTGCCACTTAAAGCGGCTGACATTCTCCAACTCACTACTTGTAAGCTTTTCCTCCTTACCAGCTCCCACCATCTCACACTCACTCCCAAACCCATCTAGGCGAAGCTTCAGCCTCCTATTTTCCTCTTGAAGTAGTAGAACCTCCTTCTTCAACAATTTAACCTGAGATTCTAAAACACTACTGCAAGCCATGGTGCTCAGTAACACCCTACGCTAATTCCCAACAGCTTAGACACGACCACACGTTACCCCTGACCGCAGCATACACACAAACTCTCTCTCTCTGTCTCTCTCTCACATACACACACACACACATGCAAACACATACACACCCACGCATGCAAACAAACTCACGCACATATGCCCACACACAAACACACCCACACATACGCACTCATACAGACAGACAAGTGAACACATGCACACAGATACACACACACACGAGGACCAAGCAGAACTACAAAGGGATCTGGAGAGGCTACACACCTGATCCAGAAACTGGTTCCTGGAGTTCAACCCCACCAAGTGCAAAGTCATGAAGATTTGGGAAGGGCAAAGAAGGCCGCAGACGGAGTACAGTCTAAGGGGCTAGAGACTACAAACCTCACTCAAATGAGCGCCTAGCAAACCTAAGAATAGCATTCCGACATCTCAGTAAGGAATCGTTCAGGACCCTGTATGTAGGAGAGCGGAAGATTATTTCCTAGTAAAAGTAGGCCTTAGACAAGGATGTGTGATGTCACCATGGTTGTTCAATAGATTTATAGATGGAGTTGAAAGAGAAGTGAATGCTCGGGTGTTGGCAAAAGGTGTGGGGTTAAAAGATTAAGAATCTAACACAAACTGGGAATTGTTACAGTTCCTCTTTGCTGATGACACTATGCTTTTGGGAGATTCTGAAGGAATGTTCCAGAGGTTGGTGGAGGAGTTTGTAATGTATGTAAAAGAATAAAATTAAAAGTGAATATAGGAATATAGGTAACGAAAGATTAGATATCAGATTGGAGGGAGAGAGTATGGAGGAGGTGAATGTATTCAGATATTTAGGAGTGAATGTGTCAGCAGATGGGTCTATGGAAGAAGAGGTGAATCATAGAACTGACGAGGGGAAAAAAGTGAGTGTTGCACTGAGGAGTCTGTGGAGACAAAGAACTTTGCCCATGAAAGCAAAGAGGGGAATTTATGAAAATATAGTTATACCAATGCTTTTATATAGGTGTGAAGCATGTGGTGAATGTTGCAACAAGGAGAAGGCTGGAGGCAGTGGAGATGTCGTGTGTGAGGGCAATGTGTGGTGTGAATATAATGCAGAGAATTCGTAGTTTGGAAATTAGGAGGAGGTGGGGGATTACCAAGAATATTATCCAGAGGGCTGAAGAGGGGTTGTTGAGGAGGTTCGGGCATGTAGAGAGAATGGAACGAAATATAATGACTTCGAGAGTGTATAAATTTGTAGTGGAGGGAAGGCGGTGTAGGGGTCAGCCTAGGAAAGGTTGAAGGGAGGGGCTACCTGAAGTTTACCTGGATAGAATTCCAGGGGTCAACGCCCCTGTGGCCCGGTCTGTGACCAGGCCTCATGTTGGACCAGAGCCTGATCAACCAGGCTGTTACTGCTGGCCGCACGCAGTCCAATGTACGAACCACAGCCTGGCTGGTCAGGTACCGACTTTAGGTGCCTGTCCAGTGCCTGCTTGAAGACAGCCAGGGGTTTGTTGGTAATCCCCCTGATGTATGCTGGGAGGCAGTTGAACAATCTTGGGCCCCTGACACTTATTGTGTTGTCCCTCAACGTGCTAGTGGCACCCCTGCTCTTCATTGGGGGGATGTTACATCGCCTGCCGAGTCTTTTGCTTTCGTAGGGAGTGATGTTCGTGTGCAAGTTTGGTACTAATCCCTCGATAATTTTCCATGTGTATATAATAATGTAACTTCAAGCGTTCCCAGTAATTGAGGTGGTTTATCGCAGTTATGCGTGCGGTGAAGGTTCTCTGTACATTTTCAAGGTCAGCAATTTCACCCGCCTTGAAAGGTGCAGTTAGTGTGCAGCAATATTTTAGCCTAGATAGAACAAGCGATCTGTAAAGTGTCAACATGGGTTTGGCATCCCTGGTTTTGAAGGTTCTCATTATCCATCCTGTCATTTTTCTAGCAGATGCAATTGCTACGGTGTTATGGTCCTTGAAGGTGAGATCCTCTGACATGATCACTCCCAGGTCTTTGACATTAGTTTTTCGCTCTATTGTGTGGTTGGAATTAGTTTTGTACTCCGATGAGATTTTAATTTCTTCACGTTTTCCGTATCTGAGTAATTGAAATTTCTCATCATTGAACTTCATATTGTTTTCTGCAGCCCAATTAAAGATTTGGTTTATGTCTGCTTGGAGTCTTGCAGTGTCTTCAACAGTGGACACTGTCATACAGATTCGGGTGTCATCTGCAAAGGAAGACACGGCACTGTGGCTTATATCCCTGTCTATGTCCGATATGAGGATGAGGAACAGGATGGGAGCGAGTACTAGTTTTGTGTGTGAGTGGCTTAGACTTCTAGCAAGCATGTGTGAGCATGTTAGATAGGAGCGAATGGAGACAAATGGTTTTAGGACATGACGTGCTGTTAGAGTGTGAGCAAGGAAACATTTATAAAGGGAATGAGAGAAACCGGCAGGCTGGACTTGAGTCCTGGAGGTGGGAAGTACAGTGTCTGCACTCTGAAGGAGAGGTGTTTATGTTGCAGTTTTATAACTGTAGTGTAAGCACCCCTCTGGAAAGAAGGGCTCTTACACTACTTTGATGGACAATGGCTGATGTGTTAATAAAATATATATGTCGTGCCAAGTAAGTAAAACTTGCGAATTTGGCTTAAATAGCAATGCATTTCTTGCCGAATAGAGCAAGCGAAAATTTGTGTATCCAATGATTTCGTAAAAATAATTCTGAATCAAACAAAAAAAAATATATTTCATTGTGTTTCTTTATTATGAAATTATCGTAAACTTGTATAAAACATATTTATTTGGATTAGGCTAAATTAAATTGCGCTTATTATAATAAGGTTAGGTAAGTTTCCTAAGGTTCTTTTGGTACAAAATCATTAATTTTTATATTAACATAATTGAAAAAAAATATATCTTTAAATGTATAAGAGAAAATTTTAGAAAGGACTTAGTTTTAAATGAGTTATTTCTAATCTGACCAGTTTTACCTATTCGGCACGACATATATATACTATATATATATATATATATATATATATATATATATATATATATATATATATATATATATATATATATATATATACAGATATACAATGGAGAGTAACTTCTGTCAGTAACTTATTAGTCTTATATAGGTCAGTATAGGTGTATCAAGTAAATGTAGTAATGCAGATTATTCTTATTAGTACTGTTAATTGAGCAATATGGCAATTCTCAAAGCTCACACTTGCATCCATACACAAAACTGTTAACTAGACAATCTCTCTAATTAAACAAATAAGACAGGGCCCCTACTTGCTACTACAACACCCACACCACGTACACACCCATGCCCACCCACGCACACATATATATGCCCACACACATACACACACACACACACACAGGCTGCAAGCCTGGTCCAGCAATTGGCTCCTGGAGTTCAACCCAACCAAGTGCAAAGTCATGAGGATTGGGGAAGGGCAAAGAAGACCGCAGACGGAGTACAGTCTAGGGGGCCAGAGACTACAAACCTCAATCAAGGAAAAAGATATTGGGGTGAGTATAACACCAGGCACATCTCCTGAGGAGCACATCAACCAAATAACTGCTGCAGCATACGGGCGCCTAGCAAACCTAAGAACAGCATTCCGACATCTTAATAAAGAATCGTTCAGGACCCTGTACACTGTGTACGTTAGGCCCATACTGGAGTATGCAGCACCAGTTTGGAACCCACATTTATCCAAGCACGTAAAGAAGCTAGAGAAAGTGCAAAGGTTTGCAACAAGACTAATCCCGGAGCTAAGGGGTATGTCCTACGAGGAGAGGTTAAGGGAAATCGACCTGACGACACTGGAGGACAGGAGAGATAGGGGGGACATGATAACGACATATAAAATACTGAGAGGAATTGACAAGGTTGACAGAGACAGAATGTTCCAAAGATGGGACACAGCAACAAGGGGACACAGTTGGAAGTTGAAGACTCAGACGAATCACAGGGATGTTAGGAAGTATTTCTTCAGTCACAGAGTAGTCGGGAAGTGGAATAGCTTGGGAAGCGATGTAGTGGAGGCAGGTTCCATACACAGCTTTAAGAAGAGGTATGATAAAGCTCATGGCGCAGGGAGAGTGACCCAGTAGCGGCCAGTGAAGAGGCGGGGCCAAGAGCTATGTCTCGACCCCTGCAACCACAACTAGGTGAGTACACACACAAGAGTGGGAAAGACAGCTAGGTGAGCTTATCGCTGAAGTGGAGGAGAGGATGGAAGCAGAGAGGAAGAAGTGGGAGCTTCAAGTCGAAGCTAGAGAAGCAGGGATACAGAACCTAGAAGATGAACTGAAAATGCTGAAGCA
This sequence comes from Cherax destructor, assembly GCA_009830355.1. Classification (NCBI taxonomy): domain Eukaryota; kingdom Metazoa; phylum Arthropoda; class Malacostraca; order Decapoda; family Parastacidae; genus Cherax; species Cherax destructor. The sequence goes on from WNWK01039497.1 coordinate 11,985, forward strand.
AGATATGGAGCCAAAGAACAAAACGGGTATTGTCATGGGGTTTGCCAAGGAGATGTAGGTGAAAGAATACACACGTCGTCGGATGTTCTAGGAGGCGTATATTGTAAGAGTCTTGAGGGGAAAGCCGAGGCCTGCCTTGTCTAGTTTACGGCTAGCAAGAAGTGAGAGGGAGGCCTGCGGTGAACCACTCGCATGAGCGGGACTCGTGACGTCACAGCTAGCTAGGGAGCCTATCTAAAACATAGCTGGGATTATCTAAGTAGTGAGAAAAACAGATGTTTGGGAAAGCACATCAGGGAACAGAAGTACACGCATTGAGGAATTAGACACATCAAGTGTCAGAAGAAGCTTGACTACGAGGTTCTTGCAGCGTAGATGAAACATTACTTCAGGAATAAAATGATGCTTGGACCAGTCAACAAATAAATCCTCTGTCATCCCTGTTGGCTGGTTTGATCGACAAATACCCGCAAAGTGGTTTCTTTTTTTGTTTTAAGGCACGGGGATTCTTTGAACGATAAACAAGCATAGGTTGCATTTCATATCACCTACTGCATTAGCGCACATCCAATAAAAGAGGCCCAACGAGTTGAGATTAGTTGCAAGTAGGGTAATATTGATGTTTTTGCAATAACTGAGACATGGTTTAATATGAAAAATCGGGACTTGCCTGCCGAATGTCACATTCAGGGTTTTAAATTGTTCCAAGTAGACAGAAGTATCGGGAAAGGGGGTGGGGTGGCACTCTATGTCCGTGATCATTTAAATTGTTGCATAAAAACGGGTATAAAGTCTGAATTAACACATACAGAGTCTGTCTGGATAGAATTTTCAGAGGGTGTGAAAAATTGATTTTAGGCGTGATTTACCGTCCTCCAAACTTAGATAGGGAACAAGGAGACTACTTTGGGAGGAAATTGTTAAGGCCACAAGACACGATAACGTAGTAATTCTAGGGGACTTTAACTTTAGTCAGATTGATTGGAATTTCATGACAGGGAATTTAGAATCTAACGACTTTTTAGAAGTAGTTCAGGATTGCTTTTTGAAGCAGTTTGTAACAGAACCTACAAGGGAAATAACCTACTTGACTTGGTTCTGGCAAGCAAGGAAACCCTTGTTAATAATTTAGAAATTACAGAGGAACTCGGCTCAAGCGACCACAAGTCAATTACCTTTAGCATTGAATGGATGTATGATAGTAGGGATAATTCAGTAATGGTCCCAGATTTTCGCTTAGCAGATTATAATGGACTTAGAGAACACTTATCAACTGTGGACTGGGGTGAAGAAGAGAGGTATCAATATGACAGTTTTCTTAACACTATACAGGCTGCCCAAAGAACATTTATCCCGTATAAAGAAATTAGATCAAGTAGAAATGACCCAAAATGGATGAATAATAGGCTCAAATATCTTTTAGGGCAGAAGAAAGGAATTTATAGGCGCATAAAAAGAGGTGAGGGTCATCTTATAAATCAGTATACTGACATTAAGAGGGACGTTAAAAGGGAATAAGAAAAGCTAAACGGGACTATGAAATTAAAGTTGCTAAGATTCAAAAACTAACCCAAAAAGTTTTTTCCAGGTTTATAGAACAAAAGTTAGGGATAAGATAGGTCCCCTTAAAAATAACTTTGGGCATCTTACTGACAAGGAGAATGATATGTGCTCTATTTTTAATAATTATTTTCTCTCGGTTTTCACACAGGAAGACATTAATAATATCCCAGTAATTAATTTTTACAGAGGCCCAGAAGAAGATAAATTATGTAATATCACAGTCACTAGCGAAATGATTATGAAACAGCTGGACCGACTGAAACAAAATAAATCACCGGGTCCTGATGAGCTTTTTGCAAGGGTTCTTAAGGAATGCAAAATGGAACTCTGTGAACCAATATCTAACATTTTTAATTTATCTCTTCAAACAGGTGTAGTGTCTGATATGTGGAAGATGGCTAATGTAATTCCTATTTTTAAAGCAGGGGACAAGTCACTACCGTCTAACTACCGCCCAATAAGCCTGACCTCAATTGTAGGCAAATTACTAGAGTCAATTATAGCTGATATTATTAGAAGCCATCTAGATAACCATAATTTGATTAATGATACCCAGCATGGATTCACGAGGGGCCGTTCCTGCCTATCTAATTTATTAACCTTCTTCAGTAAAGCTTTTGAGGCTGTTGATCACGATAAAGAATTCGATATTGTTTATTTAGACTTTAGTAAGGCTTTTGATAGAGTACCGCACCAGAGACTGTTAAAGAAAGTGGCAGCTCATGGCATTGGGGGAAAAGTGCTGTCATGGATCGAGTCATGGCTCACCAATAGGAAGCAGAGAGTGTGCATAAATGGGGTTAAATCCGAATGGGGACTTGTAACAAGTGGTGTTCCACAGGGATCAGTCTTAGGCCCATTGTTATTTATAATATATATCAATGACCTTGATGAGGAATTACTAGTGATATGAGCAAATTCGCCGACGACACGAAGATAGGTAGGATAATTGATTCAAACATAGATGTCATAGAACTTCAGGAAGATTTAGACAAACTTAATTCGTGGTCAGAAAAGTGGCAGATGCAGTTCAATGTAGATAAATGCAAGGTTCTGAAGCTCGGGAGTGTCCATAACCCAAGCACTTATAAGTTAAATAACGTAGAACTTAGCCATACAGATTGCGAGAAGGACTTGGGGGTGATGGTAAGCAGCAACCTTAAACCAAGACAGCAATGCCTAAGCGTACGTAATAAGGCAAATAGATTACTGGGATTTATATCAAGAAGTGTTAGCAACAGAAGTCCAGAGGTTATATTACAGCTTTATACATCATTAGTAAGGCCTCACCTAGATTACGCAGCTCAGTTCTGGTCTCCATATTACAGAATGGACATAAATTCGTTAGAAAACATTCAGCGTAGAATGACTAAATTAATACATAGCATTAGAAATCTTCCTTACGAAGAAAGATTGAAAACCCTAAAATTACATTCACTTGTAAGACGTAGAATGAGGGGAGACATGATCGAGGTATACAAGTGGAAAATGGGTATTAACAAAGGGGATATAAATAAGGTCTTGAGGATATCTCCAAGAGAGAACCCGCAATAATGGATTCAAGTTAGATAAGTTTAGATTTAGAAAGGATATAGGAAAGTATTGGTTTGGAAATAGGGTAGTTGATGAGTGGAACAGTCTGCCTAGTAGGGTTATTGAAGCTAGGACCTTGGGTAGTTTCAAATTTAGGTTGGATAAATTCATGAGTGAGAGGGGTTGGATTTGAGTGGGACTCGCGCATGAGTGGGTAGAATTGTCAAAGCTTATTTCTTGGGTAGCATTGAAGATTGGGTTGAGCAAATATTCTGTTAGTGGGACGGATTGTGAAGGACCTGCCTAGTATGGGCCAACAGGCCTGCTGCAGTGTTCCTCCTTTCTTATGTTCTTATGTTCTTAAGGCGCGGTGAAGGCTGGCCACCAGTGCCCCAGTGAAGGCTGGCCACTAGTGCCGCAGTGAAGGCTGGCCACTAGTGCCGCAGTGAAGGCTGGCCACCAGTGCCGCAGTGAAGGCTGGCCATGTTGGAATTCCACGATAGATGGTGATCTAAGGGGCTAAAAGGACAAATTGCAAACAAACGGGAATACAGTTTCCGGAGGCGGGAAACGCGGTGTTTTACCATATATTGGTGTTACTTGTTGTCTAGGTAGAAGTAACAAATTATTAAGACTTAGTTTTCACATTTTTGCAAAACATTATTCAGCATATTTCTGTAACATAAAATTAAAATACTTATATATGGAAGAATCTGAATTTAGGTACAAATATAAAAATAAAATATTTTAAGTAAATGTATTCTGAAACCACTTGCATAAAGACACTAATTCAAAAGTTTTACATTTTCCTTTCCTTGCAAAACTAAGTTAAGATAATCTGGATGACCAAACAACCTACATCCAGTAGTTAGACTGTTGGGTTTAGTCCTGACTCTTTCTCTTCTCCTTCAGCTCTTCCTCTCACCGGCTATTCTTCGTCTGTCCCCACTTCCCCCTCGCCCCTAGTGGGTCCTTACCTGAGAGTCTGAACTGAACTGAACTGGATGACCAAACCAACAATCAATTCCAATATGCTCAATGAAGACGTAGTTTTGGTGTGTCATATACTTAACCAATGTATTTCGGCCTCCAGGCGTCTTATTACATTCTACACACAGCAAACTTATCTTAATCTTGTCCCATGGAATTGTTCTCATTACCTGTTGACAAGAGGTAAATTGACATTATTACATATACATAATGAAAATCATAGGTTACTAGATAATTGGAGTGTAAAATGAGAATATATATATATATATATATATATATATATATATATATATATATATATATATATATATATATATATATATATATATATATATATATATATATATTATGAAAAATAGAGGAATTCCAAGCGCTTTCGTTACTACTCACATTATCAAGGAACTATAAAAGGAAACATGACAAGAAGGCTTATAAAGGGGCAGAATACACCTCACAGTCACATTACACTAACAAAGACTACACCTCACAGTAGCGTAACATCGCACGACTCTGTGAAGAGGAACATAAGAAAGGACCTGAAACTCTTCCCAAGAATTAAGATTAGTCCAATTTTAAGATTAGTCCCAAATTTTATTAATTATAAATGAATCCAATTTATATAAACCAAAAGAAATATTCATATTATTTTCAAAACTGCTTTTTATGAAACATGATTCTATTATATTCCTTTCAACCATGGACTTGCTTGATACAACCTTAAGAACATAAGAACATAAGAATGGAGGAACACTGCAGAAGGCCTACTGGCCCATACAAGGCAGGTCCATATCAAAACCACCACTACCTAAGAATTTATTCCCGTACTCACGACACCAATCAAACCCAGCCCCTCCCACTCATATATTTAACATAATAATGGAGGAACACTGCAGAAGGCCTACTGGCCCATACAAGGCAGGTCCTTATCAAAACCACCACTACCTAAGAATTTACTCCTGTACTCACGACACTAATCAAACCCAGCCCCTCCCACTCATATATTTGTCCAATCTCTTTTTAAAGCCACCCAAGGTCCTAGCCTCTATCACCCTAATCGGAAGATTGTTCCACGCATCTACAACTCTGTTCGAAAACCAGTACTTGCCTATGTCCTTTCTAAATCTAAATTTATCCAATTTAAATCCGTTATTTCTCGTTCTTACTTGGTTCGATATCCTCAGTATTTTATTAATATCTCCTTTGTTTATGCCCATCATCCACTTGTACACCTCGATGATATCTCCCTCATTCTACGTCTCTCCAGAGAGTGGAGATTCAATGCTCTAAGTCTATCTTCATACGGGAGATTTCTTATACTGTAAATCATTTTAGTCATTCTTCTTTGTATGTTCTC
>WNWK01039498.1:0-17424 GCA_009830355.1 Cherax destructor
GTGAATATAAGAAAGAGTAAGGTGATGAGGATAACAAAAGATTAGGTGATGAAAGATTGGATATCAGATTGGAGGGAGAGAGTATGGAGGAGGTGAATGTATTCAGATATTTGGGAGTGGACATGTCAGCAGATGGGTCTATGAAGGATGAGGTGAATCATAGAATTGATGAGGGAAAAAGGGTGAGTAGAGCACTTCGGAGTCTGTGGAGACAAAGAACTTTGTCCATGGAAGTAAAGAAGGGAATGTATGAGAGTATAGTTATACCAACACTCTTATATGGGTGTGAAGCATGGGTGATGAATGTTGCAACGAGGAGAAGGCTGGAGGCAATGGAGATGTCATGTCTGAGGTCAATGTGTGGTGTGAATATAATGCAGAGAATTCGGAGTTTGGAAATTAGGAGGAGGTGCGGGATTACCAAAACTATTATCCAGAGAGCTGAGGAGGGGTTGTTGAGGTGGTTCGGACATGTAGAGAGAATGGAATGAGACAGAATGACTTCGAGTGTGTATAAATCTGTAGTGGAGGGAAGGCAGGGTAGGGGTCGGCCTAGGAAAGGTTGGAGGGAGGGGGTAAAGGAGGTTTTGTGTGCGAGGGGCCTGGACCTCCAGCAAGCTTGTGTGAGCATATTTGATAGGAGTGAATGGAGGCAAATGGTTTTTAATACTTGACGTGCTGTTGGAGTGTGAGCAAAGTAACATTTATGAAGGGATTCAGGGAAACCGGCAGGCCGGACTTGAGTCCTGGAGATGGGAAGTACAGTGTCTGCACTCTGAAGGAGGGGTGTTAATGTTGCAGTCTTATAACTGTAGTGTAAAGCACCCCTCTGGCAAGACAGTGATGGAGTGAATGATGATGAAAGTTTTTCTTTTTCGGGCCACCCTGCCTTGGTGGGAATCGTCCGATGTGTTAATAAAAAAAAAATAAAAAATAATACCTGTACTATGTGTACATGTGAGAGAGAGAGAGAGAGAGAGAGAGAGAGAGAGAGAGAGAGAGAGATAGACAGAGATATAGACAGATACAGAGATATAGGACAGATATAGACATATATAGACCGAGATATAGACAGAGATATAGACCGAGACACAGACCGAGATATAGACAGCCAGCCAGCCAGCCTGCCGAATACATAAGAACATAAAAAAGAAGGAACACTGCAGAAGGCCTACTGGCCCATGCAAGACAGGTCCATGTCATCCCCTGGCTTAGACCAATGACCCACCTAGTCAGGTCACATCCTCTGAAGGAAGGAGCATGGCATCAGACCTAGTAGCACAAGCTAGTCAAGTCCAACTCACACCCACCCACAGCCACTCATGTATTTATCTAACCTATTTTTACTTTCCTCTTATAAGGGAAGGGACCAGTGTGCAATTTCGGTTAGGATTTTTATTTATCGTCCGATTTTTTTTATTTTTGGTGTACGTTTAGAAGCATATATGTAACATAATATGACAAAGTTTCAATAAGATTGGCCAACAAACAACTGAGAAAAGTTTTTTTTTACTGATTTTTACTGATTTTGACAAATGGCAGCACTTAGTGCCCAAATTGGCACTATGAGTGGCACTTCGACAATCCCCACTGTTAGAATACATCTAACACGACTTATTTTCGAAGACAATTAATCTAATATACAGTGAACCCTCGCCATTCGAACACTCCAAAACTCACCCTTTTATGTAAGTATATTTTTGTAAGTGCTTTTACAAGTGTATTTTTGGGGTTCTGAAATGGACTAATCTAATTACATCATTCCTTATGGGAATAAATTCTTTTGGTAACAGCACTTGAACAGCATTCTGGAATGAAGGTGAGTTTTGGAATGTTCGAATAGCGAGGGTCCACTGTACCTTATCTTTGTGCCGAAAAAAAATACATTTGGTACGCTTTTTGGCATTCACCAAAATATCTGCCTTTTACCCCCCCCCCCTTCCACAAAATAAAAATATTTGAGATATTCCAAAAAAAAATTTGAAAAAAAGTCAAGCACACTTTGTTTTATATTGTCTGTGAAAATCATTTCAATCTAATCATTAATAATGATTGTATTGAAAGCAATAGGCCTAAATCTTGCTTTCGAGATATTCGGCTGAATGCGCAGCCTAGCTAATTACGCCAGAATAGTACAAAAAATTTCACAAAAATCGCGCTATTTTGGGCTTTTCTATGCAATATAAGTGATTTCTTATTGTTTCCCATGTATGAAACACCGTTTTCTTTAGTTCTACCAGAGGTAACAGAGAAAACCCATCTCTTATAGTCGGTAACATTTCTTCAAGGCCACCACCACCCTCTAGTATAAACTATACAAATAATATTATTTTGGCCTGCTTTCTTTTTCGTTTATCGTATTTATCTTATGAATAATATCATTAATGAATAAATGATATAAGCAGAAAAAGGATATTAGCAATAATAGTGTCAGTATAAGAAATCTTGTGAGCGGCATTCAGAGTGCCGATATCTATAAAATCAATTACAGTCATCCCTCGGTTTTCGTGTTTAATCCGTTCCTGAGGGATGCACTAAAACTGAAACACACGAAAACTGAAACCATTTTCCCCATAAGAAATAATGGAAATTCAATTAATCCGTTCCCGAAACCCAGAAGTTTGGAAAAAAAAAATTTAGGGGGGCCTTAAAGATAGATTTACATGCACAAATGAATAAAATGAATGTGGCACTTACCTTTATTGAAGATTGATGTTGTTGGATGGAAGAGAGGGAGGAGGGGAGAGGGAAGAGACCCTATTTTTTGGAAGGGGAATCCCCTTCCATAAGGAATTTAGGTACCAAGTCCTTATCCGGGGTCACTTCCCTGCATGCCTGCTACACTCCCTCCCTGTCTGCTACACTCCCTCCCTGTCTGCTACACTCCCTCCCTGCCTGCTACACTCCCTCCCTGCCTGCTACACTCCCTCCCTGCCTGCTACACTCCCTCCCTGCCTGCTACACTCCCTGCATACCTGCTACACTCCCTGCATACCTGCTACACTCCCTGCATACCTGCTACACTCCCTGCATTCATGCTACACTCCCTGCATTCATGCTACACTCCCTGCATACATGCTACACTCCTGCATACATGCTACACTCCCTGCATCATGCTACACTCCCTGCATTCATGCTACACTCCTGCATTCATGCTACACTCCCTGCATTCATGCTACACTCCCTGCATTCCTGCTACACTCCCTGCATACCTGCTACACTCCCTGCATACCTGCTACACTCCCTGCATACCTGCTACACTCCCTGCATACCTGCTACCTCCCTGCATTCATGCTACACCCTGCATACATGCTACACTCCCTGCATACATGCTACACTCCTGCATACATGCTACACTCCTGCATACATGCTACACTCCCTGCATACATGCTACACTCCCTGCATACATGCTACACTCCCTGCATACATGCTACACTCCCTGCATACCTGCTACACTCCCTGCATACCTGCTACACTCACTGCATACCTGCTACATCCCTGCATACATGCTACACTCCCTGCATACATGCTACACTCCCTGCATACATGCTACACTCCCTGCATACATGCTACACTCCCTGCATACATGCTACACTCCCTGCATTCATGCTACACTCCCTGCATTCATGCTACACTCCCTGCATACCTCACACTCCCTGCATACCTGCTACACTCCCTGCATACCTGCTACACTCCCTGCATTCATGCTACACTCCTGCATACATGCTACACCCTGCATACATGCTACACTCCCTGCATACATGCTACACTCCCTGCATACATGCTACACTCCCTGCATACATGCTACACTCCCTGCATACATGCTATACTCCTGCATACATGCTACACTCCCTGCATACATGCTACACTCCTGCATACATGCTACACTCCCTGCATACATGCTACACTCCCTGCATACCTGCTACACTCCCTGCATCATGCTACACTCCCTGCATTCATGCTACACTCCTGCATACCTGCTACACTCCCTGCATACATGCTACACTCCCTGCATACATGCTACACTCCTTGCATACATGCTACACTCCCTTCATACCTGCTACACTCCTGCATACCTGCTACACTCCCTGCATACCTGCTACACTCCCTGCATACCTGCTACACTCCCTGCATACCTGCTACACTCCCTGCATACCTGCTACACTCCCTGCATACCTGCTACACTCCCTGCATACATGCTACATTCCCTGCATACATGCTACATTCCCTGCATTCATGCTACACTCCCTGCATACCTGCTACACTCCCTGCATACCTGCTACACTCCCTGCATTCATGCTACACTCCCTGCATACATGCTACATTCCCTGCATACATGCTACATTCCCTGCATTCATGCTACACTCCCTGCATACCTGCTACACTCCCTGCATACCTGCTACACTCCCTGCATACCTGCTACACTCCCTGCATACATGCTACATTCCCTGCATACATGCTACACTCCCTGCATACATGCTACACTCCCTGCATGCCTGCTACACTCCCTGCATGCCTGCTACACTCCCTGCATGCCTGCTACACTCCCTGCATGCCTGCTACACTCCCTGCATGCCTGCTACACTCCCTGCATACATGCTACACTCCCTGCATACATGCTACACTCCCTGCATACATGCTACACTCCCTGCATACCTGCTACACTCTTAAACTCCATCGTGTTTCTCACTTTCTTTACCAAAGGACTGGCACTAGGAGCTTTCTTTGGGCCCATGGTAGCTTATTTAGTAGTCACACACAATAATCAAGGCCCAAAAACAATGAATTGTTAAATGTTTTGTATAAACTCCTGGGGTGATGTTCACTCAAGCATAAACAATGCTAGACTGCGTGACAATGTGCATGGGAGGTGCGTGGGTGGTGGCCTACGGCCTTTGTATGTGCGCGGCACTGGTGGACAGGTTTCGGACCGAGCACGAAAACGGAGGGAATCACACGAAAACAGAGGTCAATTTTCCACGAAAAAACTGCACGAAAACTGACACACACGAAAACAGAGATACACGAAAACGGAGGGATGACTGTACTGGTTGTTGCATCATCATGCAAGCTCCACCCACCTCTGATATAAGCTCCTCCCACACTGTAATGATGTTAAGTGGTAAATTTATTGTACAGTGGTACATCGGTTAACGATGGTCCCCAAACTCACCCTTTTATGTAAGTTTATTTTTTTAAATGCTTTTGTAAGTGTATTTTTGGGGGTCTAAAAGGACTAGTCTGTTTTACATTATTCCTTATGGGGATAAATTCGTTTGGTAATGGCACTTGAACAGCATTCTGGAATGAAAAAATATTGTTAACCGAGGTACCACTGTATTAGGAAGAAAAATAGACAGAAAATTAAAAAACAAACAAAAAAATATATAAAAAATTCACCTCACGCTTATGCATATACAGTGGTACCCCGACTTACGATATTTTTTCATTCCAGAATGCTGTTCAAGTGCCATTACCAAACAAATTTATCTCCATAAGAAATGATGTAAAATAGACTAGTCCTTTTAGACCCCCAAAATTACACTTACAAAAGCATTTAAAAAAATCAACTTACATAAAAGGGTGTGTTTGGGGACCATCCTAAGTCGGGGTACCACTGTATTTACCTGGCGGGTTGCCACCAGACATGTTTCAAGTAGCTATAATTTGCTTTAGAAACATCGTATTATGATGGGGTTTTCACCAAAATGTTGCCAAATACTTACACTATTTTTCTGTAAACAAAACCCAAAATCATATTTTTTTGCACAATTCTCATGACCGTGCGAGAAATTGCCGCACAGGCCCCTTAATGCGACATGACATCAGTGAATCCCAGGTGTTTGCCACACTATTTGCTCTAGTTGGCACTCAATTGAAGTGGTTCAGGATTTTTTTAATACTGCACACACTGAGGGTGCAGACCCATTCTCTCATGTCTAGGCGACTCAGGCCTATTGCATTAAATTTGAACGAATGAAAAATAAAATGTAGATCTACGTTCGGAGCAGTATGCGAGTCAACATATATCTACGTGTGGACAGTTTAAGAGTTAATAATATCTTGGGCGCATTAAATGTCGTATATTACGTTAATACATATACAGTGGACCCCCGAGTTTCAGTCATAATTCATTCCAAAAGGCTGCTCAAGTGCCATTACCGAACGAATTTACTCCCTTAAGGAATAATGTCAAGTAGGTTAGTCCATTTCAGACCCCCAAAAATACACTTACAAAAGCACTTACAATATTACACTTACATAATTGTACGATTTCCGAGGTGACCGAAACTCGGGGGTCCACTGTAGACATTTACATTAATCCATCTATGATTTTTTCAAAATTATGTAATAAACACGCTATGTAACATATAAACATAATACATACACCCACAGTATAAAAATGGACATAAATATGAGATTTGTTTACTAAACAGTTTGTATGAGTGTCGGAAGAATCACATTTTCTCTAATTCAAACACCAGTTACTTAACTAGAAAAATATTCCTTTCGTATGCCTTCACTCTATCTATAGGTATTCACGACCTTTGTGGGTTTAGCGTGCTTCTTTTAAAATTATAATAATAATAATAATAATAATATCATTCACTCTAAAATTGGTGTGTTGCATGATAATTGGAGTGTTGCTGTTTATTCATTCTGTACTAACTTGTCAGAGCATCATTCCTTCTAAAAATGATGTTACATGAGAATGGAAGTGTTGGTCTTTATTTATTCTACTGTACCACTGTGGAGAAAACTTGTACACAATGTAAGGTGTTTGTATGAACGTGTATCAACCATAACCATCGTCCATTTGTTTACATAGTACAGTGGACCCTCGGTTAACGAAAAAACTTCATCCCAGAAGCTTGCTCAAGTGCCATTACCGAACGAATTTACTTCCTTAAGAAATAATGTCACGTAGGTTAGTCTATTTCAGACCCCCAAAAATACACTTCCACATGCACTTACAATATTATACTTACATAATTGTACGATTTCCGGGGTATTCGTTAACTGAGGGTCCACTGTACTCTGCGTGGGTGGGGTGGCCAGGCAGGCTACCCTACATCCCACACCTGACTGTCTACAAATAAATACTTTTCACCTCTCACCCTACATTAAGACTACAAATAATTTAAGGTAAGTAATGAGTGTACTGTATATGCATTTTATCACTCTAGGGTGCTTTAAGCGTCGTAGTACATATATTATGTGTGGGTGGGGTGGCCAGGAGGGCTACCATACCTACCCACAAATGACTTCTTACAATAAATACTACTCACCTTTTGCCCTACATTAGGACTACAAATATTTTGAGGTAAATAATGAGTGTACTGTTTGTGTATTTTACTTTTTATTTATTTTTTAATGCCTAGTACTATTACTAACTTAATATATGTTAGTGTAAACTTGTTATCTGGCATTTATATGCATTTATAATTGGAAAAAAAATGGAGTTTTGCTTTTCGGCGATGTCTGCTTTGCGGCGGTAGCCTCGAACCTAACCTGCCGTATAAGTGGGGCCCTACTGTATATACTTATGTCCAATATATTTTTTTTCATTTTTCTACTGGTATCACTAATCCAAATGTATTCCTGAAATGCTATGCATAACAATAGATTCTGCTTGGTAAGAAATATTCATTGTTAACTTACTATTGTAACTCTGATGTTTTCTTGGGAAAATAAAGTTATCATTATATAAAAATGACCAGGTATTACTTTTTTTTTGTAATGCTCCCCCAGTTTTGTAACTCTGTACAAACAAATACTGTACTGTAGTCTGTTGATCTCATCAAACTTATAATTACATTAGTTTAGGATATGCTAAAACCTATTTAATAGTAATTTTTTCCTTTTCTCCCCACATCTATGGTACCTTAGCTTTTAATCTTTTGCAAGTAAGTTTATTCAGGTATACACAAATACATTTACATAGATTATCATACATAGCAGCATATGTATAGAGAACCTAGGATAACCCAAAAAGTCAGACAAGGATCACTTTATCAGCAATCTTTCTTGGACAATTACAGTGGTACCCCGGTTTACGATGGTCCCCAAACTCGCCCTTTTATGTAAGTTTATTTTTTAAATGCTTTTGTAAGTGTATTTTTGGGGTCTAAAAGGACTAGTCTAATTTACATTATTCCTTATGGGGATAAATTCGTTTGGTAATGGCACTTGAACAGCATTCTGGAACGAAAAAATATCGTAAACCGGGGTACCACTGTACTCCGTCTCCTTCCCACAGGTTACTTTTTGATGAACTGTGGTACATTTTGTTATGCCTGCCTGCTCCACAAGTTTTTGACCCAGTCTCTGGTGAGGTACAGCATCAAATGCCTTTTTATTTATATTTGTTCATTTGAAATCTCATTAACTTCAATTATGCTAATTTTACTGATCCTGAGCTAAACTTATTACCAAACTCATAGAACACCCAATATGCAACTGATGAAAACTGTAGCTAATATACAGCAAACCCTGCTAAGAATATCCTTTGTGGTCAATCAAAATGTTAGATTTCTAAGCAAATATAAAGTTGATATTAAAGGTGGTTAGGATTCACTAGTGGGAGTAGGTTATGCCATAGTGTAGGGCCAGAGGTTACCAATAGATTTGTAGGAGATATCTTCTGTACTAAGATACCTTGGCATTGCTGCTTCAAGAAACATCATATTAATGGCACAAAATACCAACAGGAACAAAATGTGCAATGCATGAGAATCTTAACCACTTCACTGGCCGTGCCGCAGTACTACAGCTTTGAGATTACTGTCTGTGCTGTAGTACTTCGCCTTGATGTCAGTAGTGTTACTGTGTAACATTTGTGAAAAGGCAAGGCAGTTGCACGCAGTTCTTGTCAAGACAATGCCTGCAACCAGTGGTAGTGTGAGTGATTTTAAAGCCAGCAAAGGCTGGTTTGAGAGATTTAAGAAATGCAGTGGCATACACAGTGTTGTGAGGCATGGTGAGGCAGCCAGATCAGACAAACGTGCAGCTGAAAAATTTGTGCAGGAATTCAAGGGGTTTGTAGACACTGAAAAATTTGAACCCCAACAAGTGTTTAATTGTGATGAAACAGGCCTGTTTTGGAAGAAAATGCCAAACAGGACCTTCATTACTCAGGAGGAAAAGGCACTGCCAGGACACAAGCCTATGAAAGACAGGCTAACTCTCATGTTGTGTGCTAATGCCAGTGGTGATTTGAAAGTGAAGCCTTTACTGGTGTATCACTCAAAAAATCCCAGAGCCTTCAAGAAACACAATGTTAACAAGAATAATTTGTGTGTGTATTGGAAGGCTAACACCAAGGCATGGGTCACTAAGGACATTTTCGTGGAATGGTTCACTGGAGTGTTTGGCACTAGTGTGAAGAAATACCTCCTGGAAAAGAAATTGGGACTCAAGTGCCTCCTGCTACTGGACAATGCTCCTGCTCATCTTCACAACTTGAAAGACTATTTGTCTGATGATTTCAGTTTCATCACAGTGAAGTTCTTGCCTCCTAACACCACTCCTCTCATCCACCCCATGGACCAGCAGGTCATTTGTAACTTCAAAAAACTGTACACCAAAGCAGTGTTTGAAAAGTGCTTTCAAGTGACCTCGGACACTGAGTTAACCCTAAGAGAGTTCTGGAAAGATCACTTCAATATCGTCCATTGCATAGGCCTTATAGGTAAGGCAGTGACTTCCAGGACTCTGAACTCTGCTTGGAGACCATTGTGGCCGGATTGTGTTGAAAAGAGGCATTTTGAAGGATTTGAGGCTGACCCTGTGCCTGTTGTGGAAGATATTGTGGAATTGGGCAAGTCCCTGGGGTTAGAGGTGAGTGGTGAAGATGTGGAAGAGTTGAAAGAGCTTCATCAGGAACAGCATCAGACGACATTTAAGGAAATTGATTCAGAGGAGGAGGATAGACAGGGTGAGGTGCCTTCTTCACGGATTAAGGAAATTTGTTCCAAGTGGAACGATGTGCAAAGTTTTGTTGAACAATTTCACCCTGAGCAAGCTGAAATAAGCCATCTCTGCAACCAGTTCAGTGACAGAGCCATGTTGCATTTCAGAAAAATGTTAAAGAGGCGCCAGAAAAAGAGCACTCTTGACAATTATTTTTCGAGGCAGGGGTCCAATGACTCTCAAGCTGGTCCTAGTGGCATTAAAAGAAAAAGATGGGAAGTAACCCCAGATAAGGACTTGTTACCTGAAGTCCTTATGGAGGGGAATTCCCTTTCCAAACACTAACCCCTTCCCTGTTCTCCTCCCTATCTTCCAGATGCCAGCAACTCTCTTCAATAAAGGTAAGTAAATGTTATTTATTATTATGTTATTTATTATTTATGTATTTACGTATTATTATTTTGTGTTAATAATATTAGTTTGTGTATGTAAAAGTATAGTTAATCTTTACAAAATTAATTTTTTGTGAATATTTTTGGGTGTCTGAAACGGATTAATTGCATTTACATTATTTCTTATGGGAAATAAGGTTTCGAGTTAAGGTCTAGCTCCTGGAAAGGATTATGACCGATAGTCGAGGGACCACTGTAAACCAATATCTAATTTACCACTGCTTTCTAAAATCTTCAAAAAATTAATTCATAGACAGATTCCTATCTCGTCTCACACAACATACTCAACCCTTGTCAGTTTGGATTCAGGACCAACAAGAGCACAAATGATGCTATTATACACATGCTAGAGCTAATATACACCGCACTTGAGAAGAAAGAAGTCCCACTGGGAATCTTCATTGATTTATGCAAAGTTTTTGATACAGTCGACCATGATTTACTGCTCACAAAATTAGCACACTATGGTATAAGAGGGCAATCACTCAACTACCTTAAGTCATACCTTAATAACAGAAGCCAATACGTTTACACAAATGGAGCAAACTCTTCCACACAACAAATTACAGTCGGAGTCCCACAAGGAAGTGTCCTGGGACCACTCCTATTCCTCATTTACATCAATGACCTACCGAATGCATCACAACTACTCAAACCCATATTATTTGCAGATGACACAACATATGTCTATGTCTTCTCTCATAAGAAAATAAGAATGGAGGAACACTGCAGAAGGCCTACTGGCCCATACAAGGCAGGTCCTTATCAAAACCACCACTACCTAAGAATTTACTCCCGTACTCACGACACTAATCAAACCCAGCCCCTCCCACTCATATATTTGTCTAATCTCTTTTTAAAGCCACCCAAGGTCCTAGCCTCTATCACCCTACTCGGAAGATTGTTCCACGCATCTACAACTCTGTTCGAAAACCAGTACAGTGGTACCTCGAGTTACGATGGTCCCCAAAATCGCCCTTTTATGTAAGTTTATTTTTTTAAATGCTTTTGTAAGTATATTTTTGGGGGTGTACAAGGACTAGTCTATTTTACATTATTCCTTATGGGGATAAATTCGTTTGGTAATGGCACTTGAACAGCATTCTCGAACAAAAAAATATCATAACTCGAGGTACCACTGTACTTGCCTATGTCCTTTCTAAATCTAAATTTATCCAATTTAAATCCGTTATTTCTGGTTCTTACTTGGTTCGATATCCTCAGTATTTTATTAATATCTCCTTTGTTTATGCCCATCATCCACTTGTACACCTCGATGATATCTCCCCTCATTCTACGTCTCTCCAGAGAGTGGAGATTCAACGCTCTAAGTCTATCTTCATACGGGAGATTTCTTATACTGTAAATCATTTTAGTCATTCTTCTCTGTATGTTCTCCAACGAATCTATATCCATTCTATAGTAAGGAGACCAAAACTGAGCTGCATAATCCAAATGAGGTCTCACTAGTGATGTATAGAGCTGTAAAATAACTTTTGGACTTCTGTTGCTTATACTTCTTGAAATAAATCCTAGTAATCTGTTAGCCTTATTGCACACACTTAGGCACTGTTGTCTTGGCTTTAGATTTCTGCTTACCATGACTCCCAAGTCTTTTTCACATTCTGTATGATCAAGCTCTACTTCACCTAGTTTATAAATTCGAGGGATATTTTCATTACCAACGATTAGCACCTTACACTTGTCCACATTGAACTTCATCTGCCACTTTTCAGACCAAGACATTAATTTGTCCAAAACCTCCTGGAGTTCACTGGTATCCTCCTCAGAATGAATTATACGGCCTATTTTTGTATCATCAGCAAATTTACTCATGTCACTTGCAATTCCTTCATCAAGGTCATTTATGTAAATTATGAACAACAATGGGCCTAAAACTGATCCTTGTGGAATGCCACTAGTGACTAATCCCCATTCAGATTTGACCCCATTAATGGAAACTCTTTGCTTTCTATTGGTAAGCCATGCCTCTATCCATGCTAGAACTTTACCTCCTATACCATGAGCTGCCACCTTTCTTAAGAGTCTCTTGTGAGGTACTCTATCGAAGGCCTTACTGAAATCCAAGTAAACTATATCATATTCTTTATCACTGTCTACTGCCTCAAATGTTTTATTGAAAAAACGTCAGTATATTTGTCAGGCAGGAACGACCTCTCGTAAACCCATGCTGAGATTCATTAATCAAATTATGTTCTTCAAGGTGACTTCTAATAATATCAGCTATAATTGATTCTAATAATTTGCCTACTATAGATGTGAGGCTTATTGGATGGTAATTTGATGGAATGGACTTATCCCCTGATTTGAATATAGGAACTACATTAGCTATCTTCCACATCTCTGGCACAACACCAGTTAAGATGGACATATTAAACACATTCGTTAATGGCTGACTAAGTTCCATCTTGCATTCTTTAAGTACCCTGGAAAACAACTCGTCGGGTCCCGGGGACTTATTTTGCTTCAGTTTATCTATCTGTTTGATAACCATGTCCCTCGTGACAGTAATATTAGTTAATTTGAATTCTTCAGGAACTGAATAATTGTTAATTTCTGGAATCTCATTTATGTCTTCTTGTGTAAAAACTGACAAAAAATAGTCATTAAATAGAGAACACATTTCCAGTTCGTTATCCATCAGCAGTCCATTCCCAATTTTCAGAGGTCGTACCTTTTCCCTCACCTTCGTCCTATACACTTGAAAGAACCCTTTTGGATTAGTCTTTGATTCATTAGCAACCTTAATCTCATAGTCACGTTTAGCCTTTCTAATCCCCTTTTTTACTTCTCTTTTAAACTGAACATATTAGTCAATAAGGTTAACATCTCCTCTTTTGATGCGCCTATAAATTCCTCTTTTCTCCCCTAATAGATGTTTTAGCCTCCTGTTAATCCATTTGGGATCGTTATTCTTTGACCTAAATTCTCTCTGGGGAATAAACATATTCTGTGCACGTTGTACATTATTAAGAAAAAAATCATAAACGCAGATCCCATCGTAATCGTTAGCTAGAATACCCCAGTCGAGATTAGACAGGTGTTCTCTAAGTCCAATATAATCGGCAGAACGAAAATCAGGAACTTTTACCGTATTATCCCTATTCTCGTACTCCCAGGTAATATTAAAAGTAATAACTATGTAATAACTATAATAACTATGTAATAACTATGTATAACTATGTCTACCATATATAATTGTACAATGTCTCAATAAAGTATTATTATTAACACTATGTAAAAACTCAATGCATATAAAAGGCACGAAAATTTGGAATTCATTACCTGTCATTGCCAAAGAAACCCTGCCTGTACCCCAATTCAAAACGATGCTAAAAAATCACCTTCTCACCCAAAGCTAAATGCTCAATATCAAACATTCTCAACAAAGTAGAATAATCACTTAATGTAAAAACTTGACTAATCACTTAAATGTAAAAACCTGTTATGAATAATACATACTAAGCTAACTATTACCTAACATTTACATTATAATGACCATGTAAACTGTAACTGCAATGCAACTAATTGTTTTAAATTGTTATCTCACTCAATTAGTTGCATTGCTGCAATTAATTGATATGTTCAACTTATATTCAAACTTTATAACTTAGATAACAAAAAAGGCACAATACCGTGACTGGAACAATACACACACAACCCGCACATATAAAAGAGAGGAGCTTACGACGACGTTTCGGTCCGACTTGGACCATTTACAAAGTCACACTAACACACAGAGATGGGGGAAGGGGTATTTATAGGCAGGCAGACAGGGAAGGGTACCAGAGAGTGGGGTACTAATGAAGTAAGTAGTGGAAGTGGTAGTAGTAGTAATAGTAGTAGTGGAGACAGTCATATTCTAGAGGAGCACTGCAATGAGGCTAGCGGCCCGCAAGGGTGGGCCGCTAGCCCTGTCAAGAAGAGTGTTCTTATCTCCCTCTTTCTCCGTGCTCTCCGTATCTGTGATCCTCAGTTTCTTGAAGCAGAAATTTCCACTCTTCATAATTCATTTTCCCGCCTGGGCTACCCTTCCCATTTCATAGACTCTGCTTTCTCTAGTGCTAAACAGACTTTCTTCTCTCCTAAACCCTCTACTCCTGAGAACTCTCCAGTCCTCTGCCTTCCCTACATCTCTGGTCTCTCTAATCTCAGCAACTCTCTCCGTTCCTTAGACATCAAACTTACCTTTCGTCAGACTAACACTCTTCGCACTAATCTAGTTCATACCTCCCCTCCCTCCACAGATTCTCCTGGTGTCTACTCTATTTCTTGCTCCTCCTGTCCTCTCCAGTACTTCGGAGAAACTGGCCGATCTCTTTCTGACAGACTCAGGGAGCACAAAAATAGTGTTAGGCTTGCCGACACTAATAATGCTCTTTTCTGTCATGTCAGAGATCACAGTCATCCTATTGATTGGTCTTCTGCTAAAACTGTCTACCCTACGTCTAACTTTCATAGTCGCCGCCTTGTTGAATCCTCCCTTATACACAACTTTCCCTGTATGAATCTTAGCCCTGGCTTTGTCTCTGTTGATGCTTTCCTCTCTCATTACATTGTTAAATGCTCTAAACTTCAGAACACCCGTGACTTAACCTGATCCCTTCCCCTTTCCTCTCTTCCCTCTTCTCCTTTTTCCTCCTATAGGTTTTCCTTTCTTTCTTTTCTTTTGCCTTGTATTTGTCCTTTATTTTATTCGCCTTTCCTTTCCTCCCCACCCGCTTGGGTGGGATAGCGGCCCACCCTTGCGGGTGGGTCCTGTTAAAGTTAGTGAGGAGAATTTTGAGAGGAGGGTTTATATTAGAGTTTGGGTGAGAGAAGACATATGTAGTGTCATCTGCAAACAATATGGGTTTGAGTAGTTGTGATGCATTCGGTAGGTCATTGATGTAAATGTGGAATAGGAGTGGTCCTAGGACACTTCCTTGTGGGACACCAACTGTAATTTGTTATGTGGAAGAGTTAGCTCCATTTGTGTATGCGTATTGGCTTCTGTTACTAAGATATGACTTTAGTTAGTTGAGTGAGTGCCCTCTTATACCATAGTGTGCTAATTTTGTGAGCAGTAAATCATGGTCGACTGTATCAAAAGCTTTACGTAAATCAATGAAGATTCCCAGTGGGACTTTCTTCTCAAGAGCGGTGTATATTAGCTCTAGCATGCAAAATAGTTGAGAATTTGGTCGACTGGAACAATGTAATTGGCCTAAAATAGGACTCAAAGTGGGCAAAATCGCCAATGCGTAAATATCACTGACACAAGAAAATTCGCAAAAGCATAATTTCATAAATTTCCCATCATTACCTTCAGAAAAAGATTTTTCAACCATTTCATAAGAAAAATAAAATTTTTTTTTTTAAATTCTTGGACAATGTGAACAAGTTTCAGATTGGGGGGTTTGGACATTAAAAGGGTTAACTGAGAATAAATACCGGAGATGGTGGAAAAAGTGGAGAGGTAATTTTAATGTGTTCAGTCCCTCAGCCTTGATAAATCAAGGTTAAATCAAGGATAAGGGAATGAACACCTTTAATCAAGGCTGAGGGACTGAATACCCAAAAAATTACTTTTCCACTTCTTCCACCATCTCTAGTATACGTATTCTCTATACTGAAGTGAAAAAGCCACTGGTTGGCAAAGTGCTGCATATGTGTTTTATTTATGAACTTGTTGGTACTGTATACCATCACATAGTTGTTGCTGCTACTACTACAGTACTACTATTACTATACAAATAATACCACCACCACAAGTACTACAACTACTACTACTTCTAGAATTACTACTACGATTATATTATGCCTTGCACCTCACTCTAATACCTATATATACCTTGTGTGTCCATGTATTGTTTGTAACAGCTTGACAAAGCTCCTGGAGAGCAAAACATTGCCACAATAAAATGTTGCATTAGTTGCACTTGTTTCCTAACAATGTAATAATGCCTCCCTGGATGGCTGCATTGTTATTACCAAAATCTGTGATTGCTTACTATGATGTGGAGTAAAGGTCTCAATTTGTGGGTGAAGTTGCTTCAGTTGGAAGATGCCACATGTCATACAAGAACAGCAGCCATGCATCAGTACACATTCCCAAACCAATTATCTTCCATTTCTTGAGGTATTCCATGACCATCTTGCTTTTTACTTCAACAAATGCTACTGCAACTGCAAAAACAGTAGTTCTGTATATTAAAAAAAATTAAAGCTTTATTGTAAGGCAGATTCACTACATATTAATTTCTTCATACTGCATCTTTATTATCCTTGGGTTGCAGGGTGACTGTGTACAATTTCCCCTTTCCCCTCAGAATATTTTTAATGTTTTCAAGTGTTACAATCTTTTAAAGAATTTTTGACATTTAGTAAATAGTTATGCATATCAGCTCAGCTATTATCTAAGTGCAGCAGTGAGGTTTTCCTTGACAGAGAAGAATCTCTGGTAATATTAAGACCTGATGCAGCAACCAAATACTATATATGTGAGAAAGGGGGAAAAACAAAGACTGAAAACAGTATAATGGAACCTCGGTTTTCCTATGGCCCAGCTTGCCCGTAAAACCAGTTATTCTCTATAAAATGTATTTTTTTTATAATATATTTCCAATAAGAAATAATGTAAATCCAATTAATCCGTTCCAGACACAAAAATATTAACAAAAAATACATTTTATGGAGAATAACTGGTTTTACATGCAAGCTGGGGCATACAAAAACCTAGGTTCCACTGTATTTATTGAAAAACATTGTGAAAACAGAGCAACTCTAGGGGCAGACAGAATGTCTCTCAATACAGATAACGAAGTATTGAACATGTGTTTCAGCTATCAATTTGTCAGTTTTATGCCATTGCTCTAAAGATACTTGTCTGGCACAGCAACACAATGGAATCTTGGTACAGAGAATATCTTTTACTACTCCACCGCTAAATCTCTGGTCCACTTTTTGGGCATTACTTACTTCCACTAGTGAGTGCCATCCATATATGACCACATCTTTAAGAACATAAGAACATAAGAACATAAGAAAGAAGGAACAC
>WNWK01039499.1:0-17424 GCA_009830355.1 Cherax destructor
TGTACATTGTGTGAGACGAGGTAGGAATAGATCTGTTTATGAATTAATTTTTCGAAGATTTTAGAAAGCAGTGGTAAATTTGAGATTGGTCTGTAATTGTTCAGCAGTTTGGTCACCTCCTTTGTGGATCGGGGTGACCCTAGCTATTTTGAGAATTGATGGGAAGGTTGAAGATTCAATGGATTTATTGAATAATGCTGCTATAATTGGTGACAGTACATGTGTAGCTTTTTGTACATAAAGGGTGGTAAGCTGTTTATGTCTCCTGCTTTGTTTTTAAGGGTGTTGATTATGAGTGAGACTTCAATTGAGTTGGTAGGAGCTAGGAATAGTGTATCTGGGTAGGTGTTGGTGAGGTAGTCTGTTGGACGAGTGTTCGAGCTTGGGATCCTACTCGCTAGATTCTTTCCTATGGTGGAGAAGAAAACATTAAGTCTGTTTGCTGTCTCAGTTGGTGAGAGTAGGGGTTCGTCTGTTTTTGATAATTTGATGGTATTGTTCGTGGATATCTTTTTATTTCCTAGAATTGTAGATAGGGTTTTCCAGGTCTTTTTCATATCACCTTTTACGGTCTGGAGTCTGTTCTCATAATACAATTTTTTGGACCTTCTTATCAGGCTAGTAAGGATTGATGAGTAGCGTTTGGATTGTTCTCTGGTTATTAGACCCCTTCTATATTGTTTTTCATATTGGTGCCTCTTATTTATGGATTTAAGGATGCTGGGTGTTAGCCAGGGATTGTTAAGTCTCTTAGCTGTGATCTGTTTAGTTTTTTTCGGGCAATGGTGAAAGCTTTTCTTTTTCGGGCCACCCTGCCTTGGTGGGAAACAGCTGATGTGTTAATAAAATAAATAAATGATCATTCAAATTCAAATACAAATTTTATTTACTTGCAAGTTTACATTGAGATTATGTAATTACAATAATGAGTTGCAGTGCAGGCAGGCACTGCAACTCATGGCAGGATAAGTGTAAAAGTGACTTCTTAATTAAAGTGTATTTGATCATAATTGTTTTTTGTCTAAAACTTTTGAATTGTGTCTAAAATTTGTAGACATCCCTTGCACAGCACTATTACTTTGACTGATAATTGTCCAATAATTAAAAAATGTTTTGGAGCACAGTATGCTATAATAGGAAAAAAAATACTGAGGCAAAAATATTGAAAAGAATGACAACAGCAGCTTTTGTTATTTTTTGCTGTTAATACTCATTAATAATCCTATACAGATGTGACAGAGTGAACAGGGAAAAGGGGGAATTTGGCCTGTATATCACAGCGTCACTTATATGCTCAGAACTACTAAATGCCTCAAATGATGTAGTTGAAGTTTTAGCAGTAGAGATCGAGAATCAAAACCTGGTCATCATGGTTGTATACAAGCCTCCGGATGCAACGTCCCAACAATTCCAGGAACAGCTTCTGAAAATTGACCACTGTCTGGAAAACCTTCCAGCTCCTGCCCCCAACAATTTGCTCCTGGGGGATTTCAACCTAAAGCACCTAAAATGGAGAAATATTTCAAACAATATCGTAGCAGAGATAACACCAGGAGGCAGCTCAGATGAAAACTTGCACACACACAAACTTTTAAATATCTGCACCAAATTCACCTTAAACCAGCAAATAACAGAGCCTACAAGATTGGAGAATACGCTGTACCTCATCTTCACTAACAATGATGATCTGATACAAAATGTCATCATATCAAAAACAATATACAGTGGTCCCTTGGTTTTCGCCGAAAATTCGTTCAAGAATGCTGCTCAAGTGCCATTACAGAACGAATTTACTTCCTTAAGAAATAATGTCACGTAGGTTAGTCTATTTCAGACCCCCAAAAATACACTTGCAACAGCACTTACGAAAATACACTTACATAAATGTTCGAGTTTGGAGATGCACGAAAACCGAGGGACCACTGTACTCAGATCACAACATAATAGAGGTCCAGACATGTATGTGGGGGGCCCCAGACCGACAAAATGTGATCAGTTGCGAGGGAGCCTTCTCCAAATTCAACTTCAATAACAAAAACATAAGGTGGGACCAAGTAAACCAAGTCCTAAATGATATAAACTGGGAAGATAGCCTAAGCATCACGGATCCTAACCTATGTCTAGAACAAATTAATTCTGTGGCACTTGAGGTTTGCTCAAGGCAAATTCCCTTAAGGAAAAGGAGGAGAAGATGTAAACTAGAAAGAGAGAGGCACTCCCTATACAGATGAAGGCAAAGAATAACAGAGAGGCTACAAGAGGTCAATACAGTGGACCATCGCAATTCGAACATTCTTCATTCCAGAATGCTGTTCAAGTGCTGTTACCAAACGAATTTATTCCCATAAGGAATGATGTAAATTAGATTAGTCCATTTCAGACCCCCAAAAATACACTGATAAAAGCACTTACAATAATAAATTTACATAAAAGGGCGAGTTTGAGTGTTCGAATAGCGAGGGTCCACTGTATATCTGAAATACGTAGGGAGACACTGGTCAGAGAAACAGCAAACATCGAACTAAAACTAAAGGAATCTTACAGGAATCAAGAAACGCGGGAAGAACTAAAAGCCATAAATGAAATTGAAAGAAACCCAAAGTATTTCTTTTCTTATGCCAAATCAAAGTCGAGAACAACATCCAGTATTGGGCCCCTACTTAAACGGGATGGGTCCTACACAGATGACAGCAAGGAAATGAGTGAGCTACTAAAGTCCCAGTATGACTCAGTTTTAGCGAGCCGCTAACCAGACTGAAAGTCGAAGACCTAAATGAATTTTTTATGAGAGTGCCACAGAACTTGGTAGACGCAAGCCTGTCTGACATTACCCTGACACCAAATGACTTCGAAAAGGCAATAAATGACATGCCCATGCACTCCGCTCCAGGCCCAGACTCATGGAACTCCGTGTTCATCAAGAACTGCAAGAAGCCCCTATCACGTGCTTTTAACATCCTATGGAGAGGGAGCATGGACACTGGGGTCGTCCTGCAGTTACTAAAAACAACAGACATAGCCCCACTCCACAAAGGGGGCAGTAAAGCAATAGCAAAGAACTACAGACCAATAGCGCTAACGTCCCATATCATAAAAATCTTTGAAAGGGTTCTAAGAAGGAAGATCGCCACTCATCTAGATACCCATCAATTACACAACCCAGGGCAGCATGGGTTTAGAGCAGGTCGCTCCCGTCTGTCCCAACTACTGGACCACTACGACAAGGTCCTGGATGCTCTAGAAGACAAACAGAATGCAGATGTTATATACACAGACTTTGCAAAAGCCTTTGACAAGTGTGACCATGGTGTAATAGCACACAAAATGCGTGATAAAGGAATAACAGGAAAAGTTGGTAGATGGATTTATAGTTTCCTAATAAGTAGAACACAAAGAGTAGTAGTCAACAGAGTAAAGTCTGAGGTGGCTACGGTGAAAGCTCTGTTCCACAAGGCACAGTACTTCGCTCCCATCCTGTTCCTCATCCTCATATCGGACATAGACAGTGATGTAAGCCACAGTGTCATGTCTTCCTTTGCAGATGACACCCGAATCTGCATGACAGTGTCCACCATTGAAGACACTGCAAGACTCCAATCAGACATCAACCAAATCTTTAAATGGGCTGCAGAAAACAATATGAAGTTCAATGATGAGAAATTTCAATTACTCAGATATGGAAAACGTGAGGAAATTAAAATCTCATCGGAGTATAAAACAAATTCCAACCACACAATAGAGCGAAAACTAATGTCAAAGACCTGGAAGTGATCATGTCAGAGGATCTCGCCTTCAAGGACCATAACACTGTAGCAATCGCATCTGCTAGAAAAATGACAGGATTGATAGAGAACCTTCAAAACTAGGGATGACAAGCCCCTGTTGACACTTTTCAGGTCGCTTGTTCTATCTAGGCTGGAATATTGCTGCACACTAACTTGACCTTTCAAGACAGGTGAAATTGCTGACCTAGAAAATGTGCAGAGAACCTTCACGGCACGCATAACTGTGATAAAACACCTCAATTACTGGGAACGCTTGAAGTTCCTAAACCTGTACTCGCTAGAACGCAGGCGGGAGATATTTTTTTTTTTTTCAACAAGATGGCCATCTCCCATCGAGGCAGGGTGACCCAAAAAGAAAGATACATTATTATATACACTTGGAAAATTCTAGAGGGATTAGTACCAAACTTGCACACGAGAGTCACTCCCTACGAAAGCAAAAGACTCGGCAGATGATGTAACATCCCCTCAATGAAAAGCAGGGGGTCCAAGACTGTTCAACTGCCTCCCAGCATACATTAGGAAATTACCAATAAACCCCTAGCTGTCTTCAAGCAGGCACTGGACAGGCACCTAAAGTCGGTACCTGACCAGCCAGGCTGTGGTTCGTACGTTGGACTGTAACTCTCTCCAGGTAAACTCCAGGTAATAGTCTATGTCTAATTCTTATGTAACCGGCATTAGGATTTGTTTGCCCCAAATGCATTTGCATATATAGTGACTTTCTTCTGAGCCTAGCAATGTTTTATTATGTGTAAACTATATTATCTTTATACAGCATAAAAAGAAATAAAAATCTGAATTTGAATTTGAAGTCTCATTAAAGGGGCATGGTGAACTAAGTCTTGCCTGAATGGGTCTGGGTGGACTAGGGTCAGTGTTACTGAAAGTGACGGTCCGGGCCACGAGAAGATCTGGACGGTCATCAAATTCCTCCCTCCAAACTGTTTTGCCAATTACTCGAGTCCTGTAAAAGTACAGGAAGGCCCCACTTTACAGTGCTTCATTTTACAGTGTCTTGCTAATATGTACAGAGGGTTTCAATTATACCCATTCTTCATTTATTCTGACTTCCTACAAATCACTATAAGCTAAGGATGAAAATCATTTAAGGTAAGTAATGTGAGTACTCTATAAGCATATTTTAGGCCTAGCTATACCAATCACTTAATATATGATAGTGTAAACATGTTATCAGGCTCTTATATGCATTTGAAAGTAAAAAAAAGGCTACGATTCACAGTGATTTTCGCTTTAAAGCAGTAGCCTGTCTGCAATAATATCACAGTAAACAGATAATATCACAATATGTAAAATAACCACTGTGAAAAAAGGTCCTTGATAATGTGAGAAATCATGAAAACACTTGGAAGTTCACTATTTTTTCACACTGGTTTGCACAGATCCCTATACAGTGGACCCCCGAGTAATGAGCACCCCGGAAATCGTACAATTATGTAAGTATAATATTGTAAGTGCTTTTGTAAGTGTATTTTTGGGTGTCTGAAATGGACTAACCTACTTGACATTATTTCTTAAGGGAGTACAGTGGTACCCCGGTTTACGATATTTTTTCGTTCCAGAATGCTGTTCAAGTGCCATTACCAAACGAATTTATCCCCATAAGGAATAATGTAAAATAAGACTAGTCCTTTTAGACCCCCAAAAATACACTTACAAAAGCATTTAAAAAAATAAACTTACATAAAAGGGCAAGTTTGGAGACCATCGTAAACCGGGGTACCACTGTAAATTCGGTCAGTAATGGCACTTGAGCAGGCTTCTGGAATGAATTTTGCTCGTTACTCGGGGTCCACTGTATATGAATCTTTTGCTGTAAGTATATACACTGCTGAACAACCAAAAGATCTTAAAGTATAAATGAATCACAAAAGAGTCTCAACTTGCCTGAGAGCGTCCACTCTGAACTTTGAGTGGAACTCGAAGACCTCATCTCGAGGTGACTGGTTACGATCATCACCTTGGCCTGCCTGTGTTGGATTATTCATACCATCAGGCCCAGACCGAGCCATTAGAAGACCAGGAGCCCGCCAGTACTTGTGACCTGCCCACACATTATACACAAAGTCAAAATAAGAGTCAAAGTTTTTTTTTAACACACTGGCCATCTCCCACCAAGGCAGTGTGGCCCAAAAAAGAAACACTTTCACCATCATTCACACATATTACACATACCTGAAGTTTACCTGGAGAGAGTATGGGTGACATTTGGTTGTACATGCAGAAAGCCCATAGTTATGCAGAGCGTTTCAGGCAAGCTTAAGCTTACTTAAGACTACAATGGCAATAATTATTATTTGCTTATTTATAAGGACATTTATCTACACTTGCTATTATTGTTACACTTATCAATTCAAGGGAATTAAGGTCCTACAATGACCCCATTAAACAAGAATCTATTTAAAATACAGTGGTACCTCTACTCACGAGCAGCTCCCAACTCGAACAATTATGCAAGTGTATTTTTGTAGGTGCTTTTGTAAGTGTATTTTTGGGGGTCTGAAATGGATTAACCTAATGTTCATTATTTCTTATAGGAAAAATTCCTTCGGTATCGGCACTTGAATAGCCGACTGGAACGAATTTTGCTCGTAAGTAGAGGTACTACTGTATAATTTGTCTGAGAAGTGGGAAGTACAGTGCCTGCACTCTGAAGGATGGTGGGGATGTTACAGTCTGGAGGTGGGAAGTACAGTGCCTGCACTCTGAAGGAGGGTGGGGATGTTACTGTCAGGAGGTGTCAGTTAGGAAAGTAAAGTGAGGTTCTATCTTAAAGTAAGCCTATTAGAGAGAAGGACAGAGCACACCCAAGGAAAGCAGAGTTTTCTTTGAGCATTAACATCCAGGATGAAGCTTAGCAAGGGGTGATTTTTTTTACATAGCTATGGGTTGCACATACGCTTCAGTGTGTCCTTCCTAGTGTTGGCAAAGGTTTCGTGGACAGCCCCCTGGAGGAGATCGGTCATGCGGCTCAACAGACCATCGCCACGTTGCTCAAATTTCTCCTGTACCTCCTGAGATGACCCTGCCAAGAGATCTTCCCATTATTATTTTATCCATGAACCATATAAGGCTGAAGGTATGATAAAGCTCATATTTTCAAAAGGTATGATAAAGCTCATATTTTCAAAAAGAAAGAGCCTTACAATGCAGAGTTTAAAAAAAAGAGGGTGAATGGGAATAGGTGGAGGTGTCCAAGAAAAAACACTGGTATAAAATATGGGGGTCAGAGCGATGTAGGAAATTGGTGTTTAGTTAGAAAATAAGAGTAAGTCTTTATTAAAGGTGGGATCATCAGAGAGGAGGGCAGAGAAAGTAAGCAAGTCAGGTCATTGAAGGTGTCTGAAATGAAGTTAGTGGACTCTTTGTTGGACTGTGCCTAACAATATATTACCTGTAAACTGCATTAACTGAATACTGCATAAAAGAAATAAAAGTAGTAGTATTTGTATTTGTGAAATGTTGGACTATCATAATGGGAGTATCACAGAGGTTACCACACTATATAAATACTGTCTGTGAGGGAGGCATGCTGTGATCAGTGTTGGAGAAGATGGTGCAAGACTCACCAGTGTTGGAGAAGATAGTGCAAGACTCACCAGTGTTGGAGAAGATAGTGCAAGACTCATCAGTGTTGGAGAAGATAGTGCAAGACTCACCAGTGTTGGAGCAGATAGTGCAAGACTCACCAGAGTTGGAGCAGATAGTGCAGTGCAAGACTCACCAGTGTTGGAGCAGATAGTGCAAAACTCACCAGTGTTGGAGCAGATAGTGCAAGACTCACCAGTGTTGGAGCAGATAGTGCAAAACTCACCAGTGTTGGAGCAGATAGTGCAAGACTCACCAGTGTTGGAGCAGATAGTGCAGTGCAAGACTCACCAGTGTTAGAGCAGATAGTGCAGTGCAAGACTCACCAGTGTTGGAGAAGATAATGCAAGACTCACCAGTGTTGGAGCAGACAGTGCAAGACTCACCAATGTTGGAGCAGAGGGTGAGGATGAGGGTGGCACCCCGGGGGTGGGAGAAGGCAGAGTAGCGTCGCACTACCACCCCAGAGTAAACCTCTTCCCGCCACCCACCTGGAAACCTCTCCTCCAGCACTGAAACACAATAACCTCACTCTAATAACAGTACTAGTACAGCAGTAGTAGCAGCTGCACTCTAGTATTAGTAGCAGTATAGTAACAGTAACTGTAGTAGTAGTAGCATAGCAAAAATAGCCACAGTAGTAATACAGTACAGGAGGGCCCCGCTTATACAGCAGGTTAGGTTCTGAGCTACTGCTGTAAAGTGAAAATCCCTGTCAAGTGCTTCATAGCCTTTTTTTTTTTTACTTTCACATGCATATAAAAGCCTGATAACATGTTTACACTATCATATATTAACCCTTTCGGGTCGGTGATGTACTAGTACGTTTACGCGCAGGGGTCGGTGCTGTACTAGTACAGTGGACCCCGAGTTTCGTAAGGTTCTTATTTCGTAGTTTTTCGATTTCGAGAATCGTAAAATGGCTCGTGTTTCGTAACGTATTAGACCTGTCCGCCACCTCCGCGCCTGCGTGGGATGCAGGACGCCGCCAGTGAAGCATTGTTTACCATTGAGAGAACATTACCTAGCGCGCTCTTTCAAACATTCACACTACATTTGGTGTCTTTTTGGTGGTTTAGTGATTGTCACTGTGAAATAAGTCACCATGGGTCCAAAGAAGTTTCCTAGTGGCACCCTGTGGTAAAGAAAGTGAGGAACACCATCGAACTGAAGAAAGAGATTATAGAAAAATATGAGAGTGACGTACGTCTGAGTGATCTTGCCAGGATGTACAACAAAACCCCATCTACTATCAGCTCTATCCTGGCAAAGAGAAATGAGATCAAGGAAGTTAATGTTGCAAAAGGGGTTGATATGTTAACGAAAAATAGATTGAAAACAGTGGATGAGGTTGAGAAGTTGTTGTTGGTGTGGATCCATGAAAAACAGAGAGCGGGTGATAGTCCATGGCAATAATTTGTGAAAAGGCAAGGAAGTTGCACTCAGATCTTGTCAAGACAATGCCTGCAACCAGTGGTGAGGCAAGTGATTTTAAAGCCAGCAAAGGCTGGTTTGACAGATTTAAGAAACGTAGTGGCATACACAGTGTTGTGAGACATGGTGAGGCAGCCAGCTCAGACAAACGTGCAGCTGAAAAATTTGTGCATGAATTCCAGGGGTTCGTAGAGGCTGAACAATTCCTCCCCCAACAAGTGTTTAACTGTGATGAAACAGGCCTGTTTTGGAAGAAAATGCCCAACAGGACCTACATTACTCAGGAGGAAAAGGCACAGCCAGGACACAAGCCTATGAAAGACAGGTTAACTCTTATGTGGTGTGCCAATGCCAGTGGTGATTTTAAAGTGAAGCCTTTACTGGTGTATCACTATGAAAATCCCAGACCCTTCAAGAATCACAGTGTTGACAAGAATAATTTGTGTGTGCATTGGAAGGCTAACACCAAGGCATGGGTCACTACGGAGATTTTCAAGGAATGGGTGACTGGAGTGTTTGGCCCTACTGTGAAAAAATACCTCTTGGAAAAGAAATTGCCACTCAAGTGCCTCCTGATACTGGACAATGCTCCTGCTCACCCTCACAACTTGCAAGAGTGTTTGTCTGACAAGTTTAATTTCATCAGAGTGAAGTTCTTGCCTCCTAACACCACTCCTCTCCTCCACCCCATGGACCAGCAGGTCATTTCCAAGTTCAAGAAACTGTACACCAAAGCACTGTTTGAAAAGTGCTTTGAAGTGACCTCGGACATTGAGTTGACCCTAAGAGAGTTTTCTGGAAAGATCACTTCAACATTGTGCATTGCATACGCCTTATAGGTAAGGCTTGGGAGGGAGTGACTTCCAGGACTCTGAACTCTGCTTGGAGACCATTGTGGCCAGGTTGTGTCCAACAGAGGGATTTTGAAGGATTTGAGGCTGACCCTGACCTTGACCCTGACGACCCTGTGCCTGTTGTGGACTCTATTGTGGCATTGGGGAACAGCCTGGGGTTGGAGGTGAGTGGTGAGGATGTGGAAGAGTTGGTGGAGGAGCACAGGGTAGAGCTAACAACTGAAAAGCTGCAAGAGCTTCATCTGGAACAGCAACAGACCACAGCTGAGGTTATTGCTTCAAAGGAGGAGGGTGAGAGACAGAAGGAGGTGCCCTCTTCAGTGCTTAAGGAGATGTGTACAAAGTGGAATGAGTTGCAGACATTTGTTGAAAGACACCACCCTGAGCAAGCTGAAATGAGCCTTCTGTGCAGCCACTTCAGTGACAGAGCCATGTCGCACTTCAGGAAAGTGTTGAAGGGTCGCCAGAAACAGAGAACTCTGGACAGTTACTTTACCAGGCAGGGGTCTGGTGACTCTCAAGCTGGTCCTAGTGGCATTAAAAGACCAAGAAGGGAAGTAACCCCAGAGAGGGACTTGTTACCTGAAGTCCTTTTGGAGGGGGATTCCCCTTCCAACCACTAACTCCCTGCCCCTATCAGCAACTCTACCTTCCAGATGCCTGCAACTCTTCAATAAAGGTAAGTAAATGTATATATATATATATATACAGTGGACCCTCGGTTAACGAATACCCCGGAAATCGTGCAATTATGTAAGTATAATTTTGTAAGTTCTTGTGGAAGTGTATTTTTGGGGGTCTGAAATAGACTAACCTACGTGAAATTTTTCCTTAAGGGAGTAAATTCGTTCGGTAATGGCACTTGAGCAGACTTCAGGAGTGAAGTTTTTACGAAACTCGGGGGTCCACTGTATATATATTGTTTTTAATTTAGTATGTGAATATTTTTTGTGGAACGGATTAATTGTATTTACATTATTTCTTATGGGAAATAATGGTTCGAATTTCGTAAACTTCGTGTTAAGTACTAGCTCCTGGAACGGATTAATTACAATACTCAGGGGTTCACTGTACATGTAAATTCTAGCAGCCTCAAATTAAGTGGGAAACGGCTGGTAGGCCTACATATGAAAGAATGGGTCTGTGTGGTCAGTATAAAAAAATTCCTGCAGCACACACTGCATAATGAGGAAAAAAAAACTCCGACCATTTTTTCCGTTTAAAACAGCGACTTTGCAGTCAATTTTCGTATGGTATTTATTGATGTATTTTCGTTTTCGTGGTCTCATTGGATAGAATGGAAGATATTTTACAGAAATAGAGATGATTTTGATTGGTTTGACGTTGACAAGTACCTTGAAATTGAGCTCAAAAAGCGAAAATGTTCCATTTTTGCCGATGTTCAAGAGTAAACAAATCACACCATGCGTCCAATACACATCAACTGGCAAGTCTGATATTCTTGCACAAGTGAGCTGATATTATTTATATCATTTTTACAATGATGCAGTTGTATACATAACAGTTAATCTTCTATTTTTTTGTGAGAATAAAAATTCAAAATGGAAAGCAAAAGTAATGGAACAGGGGCCTGGAGACGTGACTAATGAACAGAGATGTTATTTTAGTGCCAGGAATGTCTGCCTTGTTTATTCTGGACCCCATTTTGAAATTGGCATCATTTGAAATTTGTGTGAAATTGGTCAAATTACCATTTTCTGACCACTTTTTTGGGTAGTTGAAATTGGTAAATTGGCGGTTTCTCATACTCATTCGATAGACGAAATGGCTATGATTTTAGTAGACTGGAACATTGGAACTGGCCAAAAATAGGGCTCAAAGTTGGCGAAATCGCTGATTCGTAAATGTCATCGAGACCGATAACTTGAAAGCATAATTCCGTAAGTTTTCTATCAAATTTCATAATTTTGGTGTCGTTATGATCGGAAAACGATTCTCTATCATTTCATAAGAAAAATAATTTTTTTCCAAAAATTTTCAACCCTGAGAACGAGTTTGGGAGAGGGCCTGTCGACCCCCAAAGGGTTAAGTGAGCAATATAGCTAGGCCTAAAAAAATGCATATACAGAACACACATTACTTACAATAAAATATTTTCATTCTTAGCTTATAGCGAGTGGTGAACAAATGTGCTGTAGGAAGTCTGAATAAATGAAGAATGGGTATCAGTGAAAAATGCTGTAAAGTAAAGCACTGTAAAGCAGGGTTTGCCTGTATGGTATTCCTTTTATTATATTCATGTGGAAGTGCTAAACCCACATGTGCCATAGTTTACCCAAAATGTATTGCATACTAGTGGCTTTCTTTTGTGCCTACCACTGTTTGATTACATGTAACCTACATTAGCTTTGTATCAAATAAAGAAATAAAAATTGTATTGTATTGTACAGAGATCCTGGGAAATGGAAGTTAATTAGTACTGATCTTAGGAAATGGAAGGTAACTCCAATTTCTCGAAGGAAAGTAACTTTGCCTTACAGGGTTGAAAAATTTAGGCATCCCCCTCAAACCATCTGAATGGAATTGGCAACAAAGAAATGAAAATTTTATACATCCCAGACATATACGGGGTGGTCAGAAAGTCATGTATTACATCAAAAATCATGAACCAGAAGGTGAGGGGGGTCTGGGAGGGCTGCAGCCCGCATGGGACTATGAAATTTAACATCTTCCGACCAGAAGCCGACCAGAAGCCAATATGTATACACAAATGGAGCAAACTCTTCCACACAACAAATTACAGTCAGAGTCCCTCAAGGAAGTGTCCTGGGGCCACTCCTATTCCTCCTTTACATAAATGACCTACCGAATGCATCACAGCTACTCAGACCCATTTTATTTGCAGATGACACAACATATGTCTTCTCTCACCCAAATCCAGTTATACTGGCCAACACTGTTAATGCAGAATTACAGAAAATATCAACATGGATGATGACTAACAAGCTTACTCTCAATACTGACAAGACCTACTTCATACAGTTTGGAAGCAAAGCCACAAATGTTCCACTTAACATAACGCTCAATGGTTCACCCATCACAAGACTCACAGAGGGAAAATTCCTAGGAATCCACCTTGACAGCAGCCTTAAATTCCAAACACATATACAACAAATTTCCAAGAAAATCTCAAAGACAGTAGGCATATTATCTAAGATACGCTACTATGTACCTCAACCAGCTCTCCTTGCACTATACCATTCACTCATCTACCCTTATCTCACTTATGGAATCTGTGCATGGGGATCTACAACATTAAACCACCTTAGACCACTCATAACCCAGCAAAAGGCTGCAGCCAGAATGATAACAAATTCCCACTCTAGACAGCATACTCCACCAATATTCAAAAGCCTAAAACTACTCACTATAAAGAACATTCACACTTATAATTGTGCCTACTACATACATAGAACTCTACATTCTAATATAAACCCTCCACTCAAAATTCTCCTCACCAACCTTAATAGGACCCATGACCATAACACAGGAAACAGATCACATTTTGATGTACCCTGTGTCCATAGCAACCTATGTAAAATTTCAATGCACATAAAGGGCCCCAGATTCTGGAACTCATTACCAGAAAATACAAAAATAACCTTGTCTCAGAATCATTTTAAGACTCTTCTCAAAAACCACCTACTCAACCTTACCTAAATACTCATACTCAAAAAATACTCATTGTTATTTCTCCTATAAGATAATTCCATTTTTATTATAATTATGTACGATAATATTACTTTAAAAAATGCTCAGTATTTTTTTTCCTATAAGATAATCTCAATTTGTACTATTATAACATTGCAATATTACCACCTACTCACCATAAACTAAATACGCATTCTGTAAATTACTTTAAAAAAATACTCAGTCATTTTCCCAAAAATAATTTCAATTTTTACTATTAACTACCATCCTACTAAACACTTGCTGCAATGTAGTGTCACCATATTATAATTAGCCAAATGAAATATCATCATATTATGTACATAGTCCATAAGTTTTTAGATTAAGCTGCCCATTATGCCCTGGCATGTCAGTGGCTCTCCTTGCACTTCTATGTAAATCTCTATGTAAAATTGCGATGAAATAAAAATTATTATTATTATTATTATATGTTGGTTACTCATACTGTTTAGCTATTAGAACTTTTTTGCCCAGTCCCTGGACCCATTATGTGCCTCTGCAAGCTTTGACTACCTCCACAAGATGGGTATCGGTGCATAATAAAGATATTAAACCAACTACAGATGGTTTAACTTAAGATATTTCAATAAAACTGTAAAACGTTTATTTGTACTGTACAGTATGTACATTTATTGATAGGATAAACTTGTATTCATTTATTTACTTTTCAATACTGATATACTTAGTTACAGTAATAATTTGTTTACTTACTTATTCAGTGACAGTAGTTATTTATTTACTTATTTATTATATAGTATTCACATTTGACTTACGATATTTTCAACTTACAACTGATTCACTGGAACATAACCCCATTGAAAGTTGAGGAGCATTTATTGCTTACATAGAAACCTGAGCACTTAAAATAAATCAAGGTAAATATCTTCTAGCATCCTGGTAAAGTAAAACCTCATACACCTATGATCACTGTGCATGATGGTGGTCAGGTGTATACCCTCACCTTCACTGTGATAGTGACAATGACCAGGTAGATTAACTCACTTTCTTCGGTGATGGTAATGGGCATATACATCCTCGGCACCTTGAGGGTTTTCTTGGTGCCCCTATGGGTATGAGTCACTGCAAGTGAGGTGGTGCCCTGACTTGAGGGTACCGGCCCCTCGCCAGGTTGTGCTGGTGTTGGGTGATGGTGGGCAGCTGGTGAGGACTGGTGGGCAGCTGGTGATGATGACTGGTGGGCAGCTGATGACAATGACTGGTGGGCAGATGATGGTTGCAGTGGGTCGTTGCCTACTTCATGGTGCAGGGAGGAAGGTGATGGTTGATGCGGTGGATGAGAGTCACTTTCACCATCTTCTATGAGCACCATCCATACATTTCGGTCTGACAGATCAAACTATATACTTCTTACTTACAAAATATCACCCAAAATGCAGCAGACATACCACATACAGTATCTTTAAATATAAATTATAAATACTATAAAGAACAAAAAAATCACAATATTTTGACTGGAACAATACATAAATAATCCTCACATAGCAGAAACTTATGATGATGTTTTGGGTTAAAGTTTAATTCAGACAGATGAATCTATTTCACTCAATAAACAAATACAAAGAACTATGATGAAGTATCAAAATGTATTGGACACTTTGTCGATCAACTGATGAAATCCGCTGCATGGAGGCAGGAAATCAGTATACAGAGAGTACATTTTGATTCACAAAAGCATAATAATATGACTGCAAATAAACCAGGTAAGCCGAGTAGCTTACGCACTGGCCTGGAGTTTTACCACACTTGTCATGGGTTCAGACTCACCCATGGTAAGTGGCCTGGAGTTTTACCACACTTGTCATGGGTTCAGACTCCACCCATGGTTTGTATGTTTTCCTCTCTTGAGATTTTCTTCTGAAGATCTTAGATGTAGATTGAAATACACAGTCAGAGAACTTTCACAGCACGCATAACTGCAATAAACCACCTCAATTACTGGGAACACTTGAAGTTCCTAAATCTGTACTCCTAGAACGCAGGCGGGAGAGATACATTATTATATTTTTATTTTTTTATTAACACATCGGCCGATTCCCACCAAGGCAGGGTGGCCTGAAAAAGAAAAACTTTCATCATCATTCACTCCATCACTGTCTTGCCAGAGGGGTGCTTTACACTACAGTTATAAAACTGCAACATTAACACCCTCATTCAGAGTGCAGACACTACTTCCCATCTCCAGGACTCAAGTCCAGCCTGCCAGTTTCCCTGAATCCCTTCATAAATGTTACTTTGCTCACACTCCAACAGCACGTCAAGTATTAAAAACCATTTGTCTCCATTCACTCCTAACAAATACGCTCACGCATGCTTGCGTGATTGA
Source organism: Cherax destructor (assembly GCA_009830355.1). Taxonomy (NCBI): domain Eukaryota; kingdom Metazoa; phylum Arthropoda; class Malacostraca; order Decapoda; family Parastacidae; genus Cherax; species Cherax destructor. The sequence goes on from WNWK01039499.1 coordinate 15,738, forward strand.
TTATAGTACCAAACTTGCACACGAGAGTCACTTCCTACGAAAGCAAAAAACTCGGCAGACGATGCAACATCCCCCTAATGAAAAGCAGGTGTGCCACTAGCACGTTGAGAGACAACACAATAAGTGTCAGGGGCCCAAGACTGTTCAACTGCCTCCCATCGTACATAAGGGGGATTACCAATAGACCCTGGCTGTCTTCAATCCAGGCACTGGACAGGCACCTAAAGTCGGTACCTGACCAGCCGGGCTGTGGTTCGTATGTCGGACTGCGTGCGGCCAGCAGTAACAGCCTGGTTGATCAGGCTCTGATCCACAATGAGGCCTGGTCACAGACCGGGCCACGGGGTGTTGACCCCAGAACTCCCAGTAAACTATTTCTATCTCCATGCAGATTTCTAATTCAAAGAATAAATTACCAAATCAAAAACAGATTCAGCAATTAGAAGAAGAGTATAAAGTAAGTAAGTGACCAACCTAAAACTGAAATGACTCACGAAATCGTAAAACATGCTTGCAAACAAACCATGGAACGGGTGATGTATAAACCTATGGGTTCAGACGCCACTCATTCCATGATTAGTTTCTAAAACTGAAATAATTGCAACATCAACACCCAGGCATATCAACTCACCATGTCTGAGGATGGGTTGGTCATACTTAGTGCAAGCCCAGTAGTTAGTGTGGTCGAACACTGCGTGGATGTGGAGGTACGGAGGACCCAGGGGAAGTACCTGGCCTGTGGTGGGCTCCACAAAGGTGGGTTTGGTCACCTGATGCCCAGGAGGCAGAACCACCACCCAGAAGTGAAGATGACTAGATGTCTTGCCTCCACCACTGCGTGTCTGCCACTCCTCAATGTAACAAACAACAACAAACAAAACAAGCAAATTTTATTTTCAAAATGCAGTATGTACATATCCAATATAATACAGATGCTCCTGGCTTAACAATGGTTCAGCTTATGATATTTCAACATTATGATGGTGTGATCATAGTGTAAAACTTTTTTTTTTTTTGTACTGTACATTTATTAACAGAAAACTTGTATTCGTTTATTTACTTTTCAATATTAGTATTTAGTTACAGTAATTATTTGTTTATTTACTTATTCAGTGACAGTAGTTATTTATTTAATTATTTATTTATCATATATTCATATTCGACTTACGACAATTTCAACTTACAATGGGTTCACCACAACATAACCCCACTGTAAGTCGAGAAGCACCATATATGATATACAGCTAGGTATCATTTAGTGTGAATAATGAATCCGTGAAGTAATTGCATTATTCAAACTCATTTTAAGTACAGCCTCTTCTCACTTAACAACGGAGTTCCCTTCCTAAGACCACGTCGTTAAACGAATTCATCACTAAGTGAGGAGCATACTATAATGGTACAGTAATGGGTTTGTGTCAACCATCTTTGATATTGTTTTAACCCTTTGACTGTCGGAGGCCCCTCTCTGAAACTGTCATTCTATGTCGGGAAATATTCAAAAAAAAAAAAAATTTTTTTTCTTATCAAAATGTAAGATTATTTTTCTGATTGTTTAAATCCCAAATAAAAATTTTGCGATCAGTATTTACCGAGATATAGAGGCGTAAAGTTGGCAAAAATGAGCCGCGTATGGCAACAGCGGCGAATGGCCGCCCGGAAACTTTGGTTTACTTCCTTTCGTAGG
>WNWK01039500.1:0-17424 GCA_009830355.1 Cherax destructor
TGGTCCAGAGGAGGAGAAGGTGGAACAGAAATGGAAGAAGGTGCCTTCTTCAAGGATTAGGGAGATCTGTGCCAAATGGGCTGATGTGCAAGGCTTTATGGATGATTATCACCCTAACCAAGCTATTGCAGGCCGTGTTGGCCACATGTACAATGACAATGTGGTGTCCCATTTCAGGGATGTTTTAAAGAAACGCCAGACACAGCTCCCTGGACAGATTTTTTGTGAGAGAGGGGTCCAGTGACTCTCAAGCTGGTCCTTGTGGCATTAAAAGAAAAAGGCCAGTAACCCCAGAAAAGAACTTGTCACCTGCAGTGTTAATGGAAGGGGATTCCCCTTCCAAACACTAGCATACTACTCCATCTTCTCCCCTCCTCCCGTCTTCCACACATCAACAACTCTTCAATAAATGTAAGTGACATGTTATTGTACTATTATTTCTTTATTTCTCATAAAATTGTGTCATTGAATGTCTTATGTTGTAAAAAAATATTTTATTTTAATACTTTTGGATGTCTGGAACGGATTAATTTTATTTCCATCATTTCTTATGGGGAAAATAGAATCGGAGTTCGACCAAACCGGTGATCGACGGGCCCTCTGGAACGGATTAATAACGAGAACCGGGGGTTGACTGTACCTAGATGCTGTAGTCACATCATTTACCCAATCTTTTTGTAATTATCCTTTATTGATTTGTTTGAGTTTCTCCATAAGAGCACTGATGCTACAATATACTGCACTCATCTTTCTTCTTTTCAATAGTCCCAACATCTAGAATCTGATTTATTGTACTGAATGTCACCTAATTTTGTAATTATTTTTTTCATGTACAGGCATACCGTGTTAATACAGCACTTGCTTTAGAGCGCTTTGCTAATACGGCGCTTTTCAGTTATGTTCATGTTTATTATTTTCTGCACTTCCTCTTAAGATGCTTTTTGGCAGTGTTATATATTTTTTTATTTATTATTTTTACTTTCGCATTTTTTTTTTTTGCCAAGTTCTATTGTGCACTTAACCCGTTAATTGTCCAAACGTATATATATGTTCTCTCACCCAGCACTCCGAATATTTTGAAAAAAAAAAAATTATAGAAATAAAGAGCACATTTTTCTAAGTGTTGTAGGATAAAAATAAAAAAATTAGGGTCAGTACTTACTGAGATATGAGGCCGCGAAGTTGGCACTTGACGATCACCTGACTGCAACATGGAGCGCTGCCGCTTGCAGAAATTCTACATATTTACCGTTTTTTTTCATTATTTTTTTAATGTGCTTAGTTTTTATGATATGATAATTATGTTTTATAGTAATTCTTTTAATTTCATTGCCAATTGTTGTTTATTCACCAATATTATATACTAAATTATAATAATACTGACACAAACACACATGTACACACTGATAGGTGATTTTCTACACCTGGCTGAATCACATTCTATTATCTACAACTTTTTTTTTTTTTTCAACAAGACGGCCGTCTCCCACCGAGGCAGGGTGACCCAAAAAGAAAGAAAATCCCAAAAAAGAAAATACTTTCATAATCATTCAACACTTTTGCCACACTCATACATAATCACTGTCTTTGCAGAGGCGCTCAGATACGACAGCTGAGAATAGTCCCTCCCAGCTGTCACTATCCCAGACCCCTCTTTTAAAGTGCAGGCATTGTACTTACCATTTCCAGGACTCAAGTCCAACTAAATCAATTAACTGGTTTCCCTGAATCCCTTCACAAAATGTTACCCTGCTCACACTCCAACAGATCGTCATGTCCCAAAAACCATTCGTCTCCATTCACTCCTATCTAACACGCTCACACATGCTTGCTGGAAGTCCAAGCCCCTCGCCCACAAAACCTCCTTTACCCCCTCCCTCCAACCTTTTCTAGGACGACCCCTAACCCGCCTTCCTTCCCCTACAGATTTATATGCTCTCCAAGTCATTCTACTTTGATCCATTCTCTCTAAATGACCAAACCACCTCAACAACCCCTCTTCAGCCCTCTGACAAATGCTTTTAGTAACTCCACACCTTCTCCTAATTTCCACATTCCGAATTTTCTGCATAATATTTACACCACACATTGCCCTTAGACCGGACATCTCCACTGCCTCCAGCCTCCTCCTCGCTGCAGCATTTGCAACCCATGCTTCACACCCATATAAGAGTGTTGGTACCACTATACTTTCGTACATACCCTTCTTTGCCTCCATGGATAACATTTTTTGTCTCCACAGATACCTCAACTCACCACTCACCTTTTTTCCTTCATCAATTCTATGGTTAACCTCATCCTTCATAAACCCATCCGCTGACACGTCAATTCCCAAATATCTGAAAACATTTACTTCTTCCATAATCCCTCTCTCCAATGTGATATCCATTTTATCTTTATTTAAATCGTTTGATACCCTCATCACCTTACTCTTATCTATGTTCACTTTCAACTTTCTACCTTTACACACCTACAACTATATACAAGTATTTACATGTTCCACTTATGTTTCTAGAAGTCCACAATTGTATGATATTCCATGAAGCATGGATTCTTACAGAGTGCCACTCCACACTGGTGACATATGAATCGTGTGTCCTTCTGCTGTTGGGGTCGTTTTGTGGTGGTAGCACACACAACACACTTTTTCTGGAAATGCTTCTTCTTTGGGGTAGGTGGTATTGGTACCAGGTAGTGACAGTTAGGGATGATTCGGTCTGGCACTTTCCCCAATGGCTGTGGTTGGGGGACATGTTGCTGTTGGGCTGGTATAGGTGTTGTACCATACTTTCTTGCTATCTGTTTTATGACATTCAGGGAGAATTCTGCGAAACGTTGTCGTTTTCCAGTCTTTATTTCGTACATATTGAATGCATTGAGCATTGCAATGTCTACAAGGTGGAAAAACACTTTTACATACCACTTGCGACTCCTACGCACACAGTCAACAAACCCTATCATCATGTCACACTTGTCAACTAGTCGCATATTGTTTGTATAGTCAACAACAGCAGCTGGCTTTACAATACGTTCATTGGTGTCCCTGTTCACTTTGTCTGTTTGTACCATCTCGTTTCTATGGATGGTTGACAGCAATGTAACGTCTCGTTTGTCATGCCACATCAGTGCCATGATGTCATTGGCATGAAATGCTCGCACTGCACCATCAGCACTGCCTCCACTGAACCTTGGCATATGTTTTCTATTTTGTCTCACTGTTCCACATACTATATCAGTATTGTTCACACGTAGGAATAAATCAGCAAGCATAGGGCTTGTATACCAGTTGTCTGTGTACAATGTATGACCTTTGCCAAGGTATGGCTCCATCATCTTGCGAACATTATCGGAAATGCCCAACATCCGCCTGGTATCGTCGAGTGTGTTTTTCCCGGTGTATACAATGACATCCAACACAAGACCAGTCTCACAGTCACACATAACAAAAAGTTTTACACCAAAGCAATTACGTTTGCTTGGTATATATTGCTTGAATGACAGGCGTCCCTTGAACAGAATCAAGGACTCGTCGACATCAATGTTCTTGAAGGGATAAAAGTAGGCACTGAATTTCTGCTTCAGATACATAAACACTTTCCTGATTTTGTATAGAAGGTCATTTCTGTTTTGCCTATTCCTGTCTGAGAAGTGCAACATTCGTAGCAACAGAGTGACTATTGCAGGGAAGGAGGTCACGGAAGACAGGAGTACTGATAAAGTAGTCTGTGGACCAGTAATGTGGTATATTATGTTTATATGTATGTGCCATAAGCATCACAATGCCAAGGAATAAATACATTTCAGCCAGGGTTGTATCTTTCCACCTGCGCAGCCATGATGATTCTGAAACTTGTGTGTTGTTCATGATATAGCGGTAATAATTGTTTGTCTGGGTCACTATCAAGTTCATTATAGGCTCGTCAAAGTACAACTCTGTAGACTCATTTGTTATGGGACATTCTGGAAGGATGCCACTTCCACTCACATCAAAATCAAAAGGCTGTGGCACGAATACACTTTATGTCCAGTTCCACTCACGGTCACATGGTGCAAGGTGAACCTGTGGCATGGGGCGTGGGGGAGCAGGAGGGGGGACAGGAGTGGAGGCAGCACATGGTTGAGGGGGTGCCGTGAGGTCCTTTGTCTGTCCACCCACAGTGCCATGTGGTCCAGGCACCGTACCACCCAACACTACCTCCTCCTCCTACATCCCAGCATATTCACTCTCATGATCACTTTCACTATCATATGGCACACTACCAGAACGTAGGCAATGACTCCTAAAAGTACGCTTAACTGGTGAATAATGAACATCACTATCACTAGACAAATCATCTATTGGCATAAAATCAATCTCATCATCACTCACATCACTTTCACTATCACTAACACAGCGGGAAAATGATAGTTTCCTCTTTCGTAATTGCCTTTGGGTAACACTGGCCACTCCAGAGGTGCTTGGCCCAGGATCTTGTGTGGCCACACTGGCCACCCCAGAAGTGCTTGGCTGAGGGTCTGGTGTGGCCACACTGGCCACCCCAGAGGTGATTGGCTGAGGGTCATCTGGGTTATCGTCGATATTTGCACTAATTCCTTGATCATTAGTGGCCACATCGGTGTCACATCCACTAAACTCACGTTATGTAACACTTTCCTCAAATAAGAGTGTGTTAATACGACGAAGCGTGAGTGAATCACGAGGATGTGCCATGATGTTGACCCAAGATGGGGCTAAATGTAACTGGTGCTACCATGTGGTACCCAGGCATCACTGATTTTTTTCATACAGTGCACATTGAGTGCGCAGACCCATTCTCTCATGTCTAGGCCGCTCAAGCCTATCGCACCAAATTTGAAGCCAGGAAAAGTAAAACGTAGATATACGTTCGGAGCGCTAGCGGTAAGAACATACATATATGTTTGGACAGTTAATGGGTTAATAAATGAATGTGTAAATATGTTTTTATGTGCTCTGACAAGTAAAAAAAAAAGGGACTGATTTTCTTTTAAAGTTACACTATTCGTTTTAGTGGCAGTCTGGATTCTAACCTGCCATATTAGTGTGGTATACCCATGTTATTCTATGCATTTATTTACTTGCATATACATTTGTTGTCATATTCATTAGAATTAATTTTGTTCTGTGTACTACAGTGGAACCCCAGATTTCGTACGCACCGAATATCGTACATTTCGGATTTAAAACACTTTTGTGCAAAATTTTGGTCCGGATTTCATACCTCCACCCGGAAATTGTACGTATCAGATGCATCCGTCCGCATGGGACGCCGCCACTCATGCGTATGTGTCTCAGTCTGGCTCTGTCACTGGTCGAGTAAACATTACTTAGCGCGTTCCATAGTTTTTTGTGCTTAACTATTGAGTGCAACTGCAAACTTTTGTGGAAAAAATATCACCCTGACCAAGCTGATACAAGCCATATCTGCAACATGTTCAGTGACAATACCTTGTTCCATTTTAGGCAAATCTTAGAGACGCCAGAAACAGAGCTCTCTGGACAGATTTTTTGTGCGACAGGGGTCCAGTGACTCTCAAGCTGGTCCCAGTGCCAGTAAAAGACAAAGAAGGGAAGTAACCCCGGATAGGGCTTTGATACCTGAAGTCCTTATGGAGGGGGATTCCCCTTCCAAACAATAAGCTCTCCTCTCTCTTCCCTCCTCGCCTTCTTCCATACACCAACAAGAGTCTTCAATAAAGGTATGTAATAGTGATTTAAATGTACATTTATCCATTTCAGAAGTGCTTTATATTTATTTCTCATTGTTTTCTGTATGTAAAACTATAGTTATTCTTTAAAAAATGTATTTTTTGTTAATATTTTTGGGTGTCTGGAACAGATTAATTGTATTTTCATTATTTTTTATGGGAAATATTACTTTGGTTTTCGTACATTTCAGATTTAGACCGACCTTCTGGAATGGATTAAGTATGAAATCCGGGGTTCCACTGTATGCCTTTAACCCTTTCAGGGTCCGTGCTGTAGTTCTACGGCTTTGAGTTCTGGGTCCAAACCGTAGTTCTACGTCATGAGCTCAGCTCACTCAGATAAGCTTTGAGCGGTAAATTTGGGCCTAGATATGAGAGAATACATCTATGTGGTAAGTGTGCACCACATAAAACAAATCCTGCAGCACACAGTGCATAATGAGAGAAAAAACTGAAATCGTAATTTTCGATTAAAACAGCGACTTTGCAGTGTTTTATCTTATAATTTTTATAGGTGTATTTGCGATTTCTTGGTCTCATTTGATAGAATGGACGATATATTACAGATATAGAGATGATTTTGATTGGTTTTAGTATTGGATATGGCTTGAAACAGCTGAAAATAGCAGAAATGTTAAATTTTTGCCGATGTTCAAGAGTAAACAAATGACCTCACACGTCTAATACACGCCAGCTGGTGGGTCTAATATACGTTCACAAATGTGGTGATATTATTTATACAATATTACATAACAGTAAATCTTCCATTTTTTGGTTTGAATAAAAATTCATTGTGAATAAAAAATAAAAATGGAATTCATTTGTAAAAGACTGAAAACGTAACTAATGAACAGAGGAAATGTTAGTTTAGTGCCAGGTATGCCTGCAATGTTTATTTTGCACCCTATTTTGAAATTGGAATATTTTGAACTTTGAGTTAAATTGGCTAAATTACCAATTTCCAATCACTTTATTTTGTAACTGAAACAGTTGACTTGGCGATTTCTTGTGCTCAATCGATAGAATAGAAGTAATACTAGTGAAATAGCTAAGAAATTGGTCGACTGGAATAATGTAATTGGCCTAAAATGGGAGTCAAATTCGGCAAAATCGCTAATGCGTAAATATCGCTGACACATCAAAATTCACGAGAGCATAATTTTGTCAATTTTCAATCAAATTTCGAACTTTTTGTTTTATTACCTTCAGAAAAAGATTCTCTATCATTTCATAAGAAAAAATAAGATTTTTTTTTTTTTTTAAATTCTTGGACACTGGCGCACCCTTCCAAAAATGGCCTTGGACCCTGAAAGGGTTAACCCTTAAACGGTCCAAACGTATATATACATTCGCACGCTCAGTGCCCCGAATATTTTGAAAAAATAATTTTTTTTATATAGAAATAAAGAGCACATTTTTTTAAGTGTTATAGGATAAAAAATTTTTTTTAGGGTCAGTACTTACCGAGATATGAGGCGGAGACGTTGGCACTGGATGCTCACCTGACAGCAACAGGAGTCTTACTGCTTGCAGAATTATTGCCGATATACCTTTTTTTCTCTTTTTTTTATTATTTTTATATAATTTTTATGTTCTGATAATTACAATTTATAGTAGTTCTTGTGATTTCATAGCCAATCTTTGTTCTGACAGTAATATTAGGTACTGAAATTGTACTCAAATAATAATAATAATGATAGTGCATAAAAATAATAATAATAATAATGATAGTGAATAATAATGATAATAATAATAATAATAATAATGATAGTGAATAATAATGATAGTGAATAATAATGATAGTGAATAATAATGATAGTGAATAATAATGATAACAATAATAATAATAATAATGATAGTGCATAATAATAATAATAATAATAATAATAATAATAATAATAATAATAAAGTTCCCTTGAAGCATTATGTAAGATTTGTGTCGCTGCCTTATCTCATCTCATCTCCACTAATGATGACTGGTGACATTTGATGAGGGGTGAGGGTAGTCTTATCTCTTCTTATCAGTCCAGTAATTACAGTGATGACATTTGACAAGTTTACACTGCTTCTCTTTATTTGTTACGCAAACCTGTCTGTCTGTCTGTGTCTGTCTTTCTGTCTGTGTGTCTTTCTGTCTGTGTGTTGTCTCCTTTCTGTCTGCTTGTCTCAGAGAGTAGCTCATGAACCAAATGGTATTACGCAGATAACAACCACAGTATAACACTTTGTCTGGATTTTTTGTGTTATCCTAGGTAATTTACACTAGGTATAATTGTATTTATGTATGTGTTCCTGTGAGATAGAGACAGATAGATACAGACAGACAGACAGAGATAGACAGCCAATCAGGTACCCAGCTGACCAGCCAGCTGCTGGCCAGCCAGGTGGCCAACCAGCTGCTTGCCAGCCAGGTGGCCAGGCAGGCAGGCAGCCAGCTGGCCTGCCAGCCTACTAACATCACTTTCCACTTCAAAGGGGAGTGTTAATATGACATGACATCAGTGAATCCTTGGTGTTTGCCGCAGTGTTTGCTCTAGCTGGAGCTCAATTTAACTGGTGCTCCCACACGGTACTAAGTGGTCCCAGATTTTTTTAATATGGCACACACCGAGTGTTAAGACCCATTCTATGCTGACCAGGCATCTCAGGCCAATCGTGCCAAATTTGGAGGCAGGAAAAATAAAACGTAAATATACGTTTGGGGCAGTAGCAGTACTAACGTATATATACGTTTGGACAGTTTAAGGGCTAATGTCTTTATATACATACAGTGGACCCCCGCCTAACGAGCACCCCGTAAATCGTACAATTGTGTAAGTATAATATTGTAAGTGCTTGTGGAAGTGTATTTTTGGGGGTCTGAAATAGACTAACCTACGTGACATTATTTCTTAAGGAAGTAAATTCGTTCGGTAATGGCACTTGAGCAGGCTTCTGGAATGAATTTTGCTCGTTAGGCGAGGGTCCATTGTACAGTGCTCAAGTGCCATTATCGAACAAATTTACTTCCTTAAGAAATAATGTCACGTAGGTTAGTCTATTTCAGACCCTCAAAAATACACTTGCAACAGCACTTACGAAAATACACTTACATAAATGTTCTAGTTTGGAGAAGCACGAAAACCGAGGGACCACTGTATTTGTAAAATGTTTATTTTCCTTTTAGTCTTAAGTTAGGTTTACACTTGCCCAAAATGCTCTCCATAGAGAGCATTTTTGGCAAGTGTAAACTCTTTTGATAACAGTGAAAAAAGACAAATAATGCAGGACAGGCTTTTATCTTACTAATTAAAACCTTTGTTCTGCAACATGTCTTTTGTTCATAATCAAGAGGTATAGGGAGACATGACCATATGTTCTGTCTTGCCCTGTGCACAAAAATACAATACGGTGTTAGCATACAGTATGGATTATATACACAAACAATGTATAATTTATATAAACATTCAACTTTTAACTCTCCCTCAGATTATTGTAACTGTAAGAGTTACACTATTGATCATTTCTCACTTATTGAAATTGGAAGTTACTACTCTAGTTAGGTAATTATCTACTCTTGCCTCCATTTTAACCCTTTTAGGGTCCAGAGGCCAAATTTCCAAGTGTGCACCAGGGTCCAAGAATTTTCAAATTTTTTTTTTCTTATGAAATGGTAGAGAATCTGTTTCTGAAGGTAATAAAACAAAAAGTACGAAATTTGATGGAAAATTGACAAAATTTTGCTCGCGAATTTTGATGCGTCAGCGATATTTACGCATCGGCGATTTTGCCTACTTTGACTCCCATTTTAGGCCAATTACATTATTCCAGTTGACCAAATTCTTAGCTATTTCGCTAGTATTACTTCTATTCTATCGATTGAGCACAAGAAATCACCCAGTCAACTGTTTTAACTACAAAATAAAGTGATCGGAAATTGGTAATTTAGCCAATTTAACACAAAGTTCAAAATATTGCAATTTCAAAATAGGGTGCAGAATAAACAATGCAGGCATTCCTGGCACTAAACTAACATTTCCTCTGTTCATTAGTTACGTTTTCAGTCTTTACAAATTAATTCCATTTTGATTTTTTATTCACATAATTAATTTTTATTCAAACCAAAAAATGGAAGATTTTCTGTTATGCAATATTGTAATAATTGTATAAATAATATCACCACATTTGTGAACGTATATTAGACCCACCAGCTGGCACATATTAGACGTGCTACTTTGAGCTCAGTTTCAAGCCATTTTCAATACTAAAACCAATGAAAATCATCTCTATTTCTGTAATATATCTTCCATTCTATCAAATGATACCAAGAAATCGCAAATACAACTATAAAAAGCATACAAAAAACACTGCAAAGTCGCTGTTTTAATGGAAAATTATGGTCTCAGTTTTTTTTTTCTCATGCACTGTGTGCTGCAGGATTGGTTTTATGTGGTGCACACTTACCACATAGATGTATCCTCTCATATCTAGGCCCAAATTTACTGCTCACAGGTTATCTGAGTTGAGCTGAGCTCATGGCATAGAACTACGGTTTGGACCCTCAACTCAAAGTCGTAGAATTATGGCACTGACCCTGAAAGGGTTAACCAACATTAAGTATTGTCAAGGTTGTGGTTATATACATTCCAGCAAGACAGGTATCATGTGACAAGTAACTTGGTCTTTGACAGATAATGGGACACAAGTACATTCGTCTGTATGGGGAGGAGCAGAGCCAGTTGGTGTACCCTCACTCAGACCCTATCCTAGCCAACACTTCTCAGGCAGATGTGGAGGGCCCAGAGGAGGACTGGCCACTCCTGAAGAAGGCTCAGTACTCTGACTTGATTTTGGCACCTGGAGAGGCCCTCTATATACCTCCTCGTTGCTGGCACTATGTCAGATCACTCTCCACATCCTTCTCGGTTTCATTTTGGTGGAAGTGAGAGATTGCTGCTTGAATTGGCACTCATTATTTTGACAGGTTTGTAAAACACTTTTTTTTATTGATTTTATCAAATGTTTACTGTATACATTGATTTTAGAGTACAATAGGACTGCTGTATCTGCATGTCCGGTTTCCAAGGTTTCAGTTATCCACAGTTTATCCTGGCCCGAAAATAACCCTTAATTTTGCTTAATGTCACCAAAGTGCAAAAGTATTGATGGTAACAGTTCTTTAAAGCCTAATAGAAGTTGTGAAGTGCAGCCCATCAGTGAAAAAGTGCTAATTCTCGACTTAGTGTGCATAATTTATCAATTGAATTTTATCATAGGTATGAATGTAAATGAAAAATTACTGCTACTATCCTTGGTTTTGGGTATTTGCAGTAGGACTTAGGTAAAGATAAGATAAAATTACTTTATTTCAGCATGATACAATGTTTGTACAAAGATGAATTACATTTAGGTGTGCTTGCTGAAAACCTCTTAATATGCAGAGCATTTCAGGCAAACTTAAGACTGGTAAATTAGACACATATGCAACACTTGGGTATCTTTATTGAGGAAACGTTTCGCCACACAGTGGCTTCATCAGTCCATACAAAGGAGAATCGTGAAGAACAGGAGGAGTTTGAGGTGGTCAGTCCCTCAACCTTGAGTCGATGTAGTCAGTCCATCAATCTTGAATAGAATACAGCATATCTGCGAAGAGGTAGCTTATATACTGTAGGCAGGAGAGGTGCAGCAGTCGTAGGAGGTGTCACATTTGACCAATGTGGAAGTAGGTCGTGCCCAAGGGTTAGGCAAGCGAAGAATTCCCTGTATTAAGATACCAAGATGTTGCTGTGTCAGACAGGATGTAGATGAAAGGTTCAGAGAACCGACGAGTTGGTAAATTAGACACATATGCAACACTTGGGTATCTTTATTGAGGAAACGTTTCGCCACACAGTGGCTTCATCAGTCCATACAAAGGAGAATCGTGAAGAACAGGAGGAGTTTGAGGTGGTCAGTCCCTCAACCTTGAGTCGATGTTGTCAGTCCATCAATCTTGAATAGAATACAGCATATCTGCGAAGACGTAGCTTATATACTGTAGGCAGGAGAGGTGCAGCAGTCGTAGGAGGTGTCACATTTGACCAATGTGGAAGTAGGTCGTGCCCAAGGTTTAGGCAAGTGAAAATTCCCTATATTAAGATACCAAGATGTTGCTGTGTCAGACAGGATGTAGATGAATGGTTCAGAGAACCGACAAGTTGGTAAATTAGACACATGCAACACTTGGGTATCTTTATTGAGGAAACATTTCGCCACACAGTGGCTTCATCAGTCCATACAAAGGAGAATCGTGAAGAACAGGAGGAGTTTGAGGTGGTCAGTCCCTCAACCTTGAGTCGATGTTGTCAGTCCATCAATCTTGAATAGAATACAGCATATCTGCGAAGAGGTAGCTTATATACTGTAGGCAGGAAAGGTGCAGCAGTCGTAGGTGGTGTCACATTTGACCAAGGTTGAGGGACTGACCACCTCAAACTCCTCCTTATTTCTTTGCAATTTTACATAGAAGTTTACATAGAAGTGCAAGGAGAGCCACTGACATGCCATGGCATTAACCCTTAAACTGTCCACACGTAGATATATGTTCACTCGCATAGCTGACCGAACGTAGATCTACATTTTTTTCAAATGCTTTTAACCTTGCCACGATAAGCCTGAGTTGCCTAGAGATTAGAGAATGGGTCTGTGCACTCAGTGTGTGTAGTATTACAAAATGTGGGAATGACAAACAAAATGCACTCTTCATTTTAAAGAAAACGAACAATTTATTTTTTTCTCAAAATACTCGGTCAGTTACACGAGTGAACGTATATCTACGTGTGGACAGTTTAAGGGTTAAGGGCAACTTAATCTAATGGGTTATAGACTATGTACATAATATTGGAGAAATTGATTGAGTTTGACTTGTTTAAATATTGTTCAGATTACAATATGATGATATTACATTGTTCAAATTACATTATGGTGATACTACATTGTAACAAGTGTTTACTAGGATGGTAGTTATTAGTAAAAATTGAAATTATCTTAAGGAAAATAACATTTAGCATTTTTAAAAGTAATTTACAGAATGCGTATTTAGTTTAGGGTGAGTAGGTGGTAATATAATAGTAATATAATGGTAAAAAATTGAAATTATCTTATAGGAAAATAACATTGAGCATTTTCGAAAGTAATATAATAGAACATAATAGTAAAAATGGAAATTATCTTATAGGAAAATAACATTGAGTATGAGTATTTAGTTAAGGGTGAGTAGGTGGTTTTTGAGAAGAGTCTTAAAATGATTTTCAGACAAGGTTATTTTAGTATTTACTGGTAATGAATTCCAGATTCTGGGGCCCTTTATGTGCATAGAATTTTTACATAGGTTGATATGGACTCTGGGTATATAAAAAAATGATCTGTGTCTTGTGTTATGGTCATGGGTCCTATTAAAGTTAGTGAGGAGAATTTTGAGCGGAGGGTTTATATTAGAGTGTAGAGTTTTATGTATGTAGTAGGCACAAGAATAAGTATGAATGTTCTTTATGGTGAGTAGTTTTAGACTTTTGAATATTGGTGGAGTATGTTGTTGTTACGGCCCCCTACCTAACAATGGTAGTTAGGTAATTACCTCACCGGCCGGCAGTCAAGGGGTTACGTCATCAGACCTGATGTTTGACTGCCGGGCCGGCTTGACTGACAGTGTCATCAAGACTCTCCCCTATTCAACACTGGAGAGTCCACCAGCTCACTGATATACTACTGGAGTTCGTCAGTCAGACCTGCATGAGAGTTGCAGTGTGGTGCTGGTGACAAGCTCCCTGACATACTACTGGAGTTCGCCAGTCAGACCTGCGTGAGAGTTGCAGACTCATGCAGTGTGGTGCTGGTGATAGCCTACAACAAGGAGAGAGGCAAGGTCACCAGAATCTACTATGTACCTGCGACGATGTATCTGCGACGATGTACCTGCGACGATGTACCTGCGACGATGTACCTGAGATTGTTTACCCGGAGAGTTAACCGGAGTGTCAGGTTTTTTAGTGGTGTCAGAGAGTTTGTGACGGTGGCACGACACAAGTTAAGAGTCGTGTGTTTGATGTGTCATAACGCGGTGAAAAGGCTTAATTAGAGATGAGTTCATGTTACAGGGGGCGTGTCGTGAGACACAGAGACGGTGTCGTGTGACACAGGGAAGGTGTCTTATGTGCACAGAGAGAAGGGTGTCGTGTGACACAGAAGAGAAGGCGTGTCGGGTGACACCGGGGGCGTGTCATGTGACACAGAGAACGGGTGTCATGGGACCCCGTGAGAAGGCGTGCCATAAGACAGAGACAAGGGTGTCTGAGGATACGGTGGAGAAGGAGTTTCATGACAAGGTGTGGTAGTGTCCTGCGTGACACTAGAAGATGGCAGCGACTTGACACTACACCGAATACTTGATTTTACTTGTGACTTTTATCTTGTACTGTGATTTTGTGTAAATATGTTTTTACACAGATTATTAGATTATATGTTTTTATTCAGAGTACGTATATGTTTTTATATTAATAATAATATAATAAATATTGAAAATCTGATAGTTTACTCAGTATCCCAAACAGTCGTTTATTACAAATGCTTCTTTTATTTGTAATAGTTGTCTAGAGTGGGAATTTGTTATCATCCTGACTGCAGCCTTTTGCTGGGTTATGAGTGGTCTAAGGTGATTTAATATTGTTGATCCCCATGCACAGATTCCATAGGTGAGATAAGGGTAGATGAGTGAATGATATAGTGCAAGGAGAGCTGATTGTGGCACATAATAGTGTATCTTTGATAATATGCCTACTGTCTTTGAGATTTTCTTGGAAATTTGTTGTATGTGTGTTTGGAATTTTCCCTCTGTGAGTCGTGTGATGGGTGAACCATTGAGCGTTATGTTAAGTGGAACATTTGTGGCTTTGTTTCCAAACTGTATGAAGTAGGTCTTGTCAGTATTGAGAGTAAGCTTGTTAGTCGTCATCAATGTTGATATTTTCTGTAATTCGGCATTAACAGTGTTGGCCAGTGTGACTGGATTTGGGTGAGAGAAGACATATGTTGTGTCATCTGCAAATAATATGGGTTTGAGTAGTTGTGAGGCATTCGGTGTGGCCCCAGGACACTTCCTTGAGGGACTCTGACTGTAATTTGTTGTGTGGAAGAGTTCGCTCCATTTGTGTACACGTATTGGCTTCTGTTGCTAAGGTATGACTTTAGGTAGTTGAGTGGGTGCCCCCTTATACCATAGTGTGCTAATTTTGTGAGCAGTAAATCATGATCGACTGTATCAAAAGCTTTGCGTAGATCAATGAAGATTCCCAGTGGGACTACTTTCTTCTCAAGTGCGGTGTATATTAACTCTAACATGTGTATAATAGCATCGTTTGTGCTCTTGTTGGTCCTGAATCCAAATTGACAGGGGTTGAGTACTTTGTGTGAGATGAGGTAGGAATAGATCTGTCTATGAATTAATTTTTTGAAGATTTTAGAAAGCAGTGGTACTTTAGAAATTGGTCTATAATTATTCAAGTCTGTTTGATCACCTCCTTTGTGGATAGGGGTGACCCTAGCTATTTTGAGAATTGATGGGAAGGTAGAGGCTTCAATGGATTTATTGAATAGTGTTGCTATAATTGGTGACAGTACCTGCGAAGCTTTTTTGTACATAAAAGGTGGTAAGCTGTTTAGGTCTCCTGCCTTGTTTTTAAGGGTGTTGATTATGAACGAGACTTCAATTGGGTTGGTAGGAGCTAGGAATAGTGTATTAGGGTAGGTGTTGGTGAGGTAGTCTGTTGGACGGGTGTTCGAACTTGGGATTTTACTCGCTAGATTCTTTCCTATGGTGGAGAAGAAAACATTAAGTCTGTTTGCTGTCTCAGTTGGTGAGAGTAGGGGTTCATCTGTTTTTGATAATTTGATGGTGTTTTTTTTCGATATCTTTTTATTTCCTAGAATTGCAGATAGGGTCTTCCAGGTCTTTTTCATATCACCTTTAATGTTCTGGAGTCTGTTCTCATAATACAATTTTTTTGACCTTCTTATCAGGCTGGTAAGGATTGATGAGTAGCGTTTGGATTGTTCTCTGGTTATTAGACCCCTTCTGTATTGTTTTTCATATTGGTGCCTTTTGTTAATGGATTTAAGGATGCTGGGTGTTAGCCAGGGATTGTTAAGTCTCTTAGCTGTGATCTGTTTAGTTTTTTTTAGGGCAATGTTTGTTACAGAGGTGGTGGATTTTTTTAAGGAAATTCTTGATGCATTCATTAGTATCTGAATATGTTTCTAACTCATTTTGCCAATGTTATTCATAGCTGTTATAAAGTTATTAACAGCTGACTCATTATGTAGTCTGAAGGTAACTTTTGTAATATCTTGGGGCAATTTACCAAGGTTGGTTATGAGAAAGGTTGGGTAGTGGTCTGTGGTGTTGTCTGTGATTATGCCTGATTTTAGAGGGGATATAGTGTTAGTCCAGATGTGGTCTAGTAATGAGGTACTAGTCTCGGAGATTCTTGTAGGTTCACAGATTGGGTCGTCCATGGTTAGGTTACTTCTTTTTGTTTTTAAAAAAAAAGAAGAAAATAAAAAGAAAAAAAAAAGAAGAAAAAAAAGGGGGGAACGTGGAGGAATAGCTCCTAGGAGGAATGAAAGGGCCGTAAATCCCCCTCCGCGCCCAAGAGGACCTCGGCACCGCAAGTAATGCAGATGCGGCATGTAACCTGTTCCATACCCTACCTTTCATGCCAGTAAACCATCAATCTGGGATAGCAACCTCACAACCACCGAGCCACCTCGGTGGACAAAAGAGAGGGTGGCCGGACACCCACCACAAAGCATACCTCCTTCAGCCACCACCCCCGGAATCTGAAAGATGGCCTCCAGAGATACACTCGTCACCCGAAAGACATCCTAAGCCACCCCCTGGGAGACCGGAGAGGGATCGAGACATCCCCAGGCGATCCAGATTCCATGGCAAACTACACCACCGCCAAGAACCTCAACGGAATAGGATGGACCACGGTACCCTTCCCCTTACCTAGGAACCAGAATGCCTGTGGAGAGAATCTCACAGGGTAAAAATGGGAAGGGAATAAGGGAGAGATGAGAGGGAAAAAGGGAGGATGGGGAAGATGGGATAGGGGAGGGGGAATTGGGGGGTAATTAGGTTCGGTCTGAGAAAGAAGACCAAGAGGTCCAATTCCTCAGACCGATAACCTCTTTACCATGACAAGGAGCTCCCCTTAAAGAGGTCAGATGCTTCATTGAATGTATATGAGCAATTTAAAGTTCTCTATAAATTTTCCAGTTCAGTAGTTGTGCCTACCTTGAAGGGGTGGGGGCTATTAGTATACGTACAACTGTATTCCAGCCTGGAGAGAACAAGTGACTCACAGAGCAGCATCAGTAGCTTAGCATCAATTATCTTAAAAGTTGTAGTTATCCAGCCTATCATTTTCCTTGCAGTAGCAATTACAACACTGGGTGAGGCTGTTACATTTCAGGTTATTTTCACAAATGTCTGGCAAGATAGTTATTGAGTAAAGTACAGTGGAACCCCGGCTAACAAAAAAACTTCATCCCAGAAGCCTGCTCAAAGTGCCATTACCGAACGAATTTACTTCCTTAAGAAATAATGTCACGTAGGTTAGTCTATTTCATTATTATTATAATCAAATAGAAGCGCTAAACCACAGGGGTTATACAGCG
>WNWK01039501.1:0-17423 GCA_009830355.1 Cherax destructor
AGATCTGTCTGTGACTCGATAAAGCCCACTGCGTGGGCGAAACGTTGTCAATAAAGTATCATATGTGTCTAATTTACCAAGTCTCCCTCTATCGTGATCCAAGCCTGGAGGTCGGTATATTACACCTACAATCAGTTTTTCTTGACCTTCTAGAAACTCTACCCAAACAGATTCTGTTAATGATCCATCTATTTTTATGCCTGTTTTTATGCAGCAATTTATATTTCCTCGTACATATAATGCAACTCCACCCCCTTTCCCATTATATCTATCTACATGGAACAACTTAAACCCCTGAATCATATCCCGACTCTTTATATTATACCATGTTTCAGTTATTGCAATGACATCAAAGTTCCCAGCACATGCTACCAAACGTAATTCGTTAATTTTATTTCTGGCTCTTCGACAGTTAGTGTAAAATACATTGAGATGTATCTTCTTGTGAACCTTTTTCATATTCAGCTTTTGTTTTACACAATTTCTGTTACTATTATTACCCTGTGTTACTCGATTACTGTTATTGTTAAGATTTATGATGTCAAAGCCTGAATCAATATTTTGACCCTCATTATTCACCATTCCTAAACCCATACCTCTAACTAATCCTAGTTTAAAGCCTAACAACATCCTCAACTGAGCTAGAGAGAAATTCTACACCTGCCCTGGATAAGTGAACCCCATCCCTGGCATACATGTCATTTCGGCCATAGAAGTGGTCCCAGTTGTCAATGAATGGGACTGCATTATCCTTACAGTGTTTGTCCAGCCAGCAATTTATACCAATCGTTCTGGACAGCCATTCATTTCAACACTCCTTCTTGGCAAAATGCCACATATAACAGGGCGCCCCCTTCTTCCTAATTATGTCTATTGCTGTCCTGTACCTTCTAACTAAATCCTCACTTTTACGCTTGCCTACATCATTGCCTCCAGCACTGAGGCAGATAATAGGATTGATCCCATTACCGTTCATGATGTTGTCAAGCCAACTAACAATATCCTCCATCACAGCCCCAGGAAAGCAAACCCTCTGTCTCCTACTCCTATCCTTCAAGCAGAATGCCCTATCCATATACCTAACCTGGCTATCCCCAACAACAACAATGTTGTTAAATTAGACACATATGCAACATTTGTCCAAACCTTTGGACAAGGACTTACTTCGACTAGTGGATGATACCACTATGACCCCGCCTCCTCTTGCTTCATCTCACCTGTCTACAGTATATAAGCAACTTCTATTTGCCTTATGTTGTATTTACTTCAAGATTGATGGACTGAACACATCGACTCCATGCCGAGGGACTGATTACCTCAAACTCCTCCTTTTATTACTACTTTCTTCTTTGTATTGGACTGATGAAGCCACTGTGAGGCGAAACGTTTCCTCAATAAAGATACCCAAGTGTTGCATATGTGTCTAATTTAACAACTTGTCGGTTCTCTGAACCATTCATCTACAACAACAATGTTTTTACCTTCCTTTGTGTCGTTCGTCGTGACGTTCCCAGTAGTCGACTCACATTCATCGGGTAGCACGGAGAAGGCATTCGATGTTTCCACAGCAGTCTCTTTCTTCTTCATCGTTTCTAACTCTCCATTCGTTTTCTTGATCTTCAACTTCGTTCCTTGAAGTCCGGCCACTGCCCAGGTTCCCTTCTTGACCTGAGGACTCACAACAGGAGGACTACTACGAATCCTCTTCCTCCGTCAATCGCCGTATCTCAAGCTTCGCTACCCTCAATTCCTCCTTAAGGTGCTGGTAAAGTTGCTCAATGGACGGCATCTTGGTTCACTTCACAGAGCAAAAGTGGTTCAGTCCACAGAGAACCCTAGACACGTCCTCTCTGAGCTAAGAACAGATCACCTCTGAGCTAAGAACAGATCTATTTGCCTTATAACGTAAGCTTATGCATTGCAATTAATGTAATTTTGAGTCAAAACAAGTTGACTTACCACTATTAAGGACCTTCAATTATTGATGTAAAAGACAGAAAAATAGAATAAAACCTTTCAGTTACCTGTGATATTCGCGTCTCCTCAGAGATGTATAGCAGTCATTAGCATCAACATTCGCAACCTAAGGGTTGCGAATGTGGTAGAGATTACAGCAAATTAGTCAGATAATGGAATACCTCTTATGAGTGGAACAGTCTGCCTAGTAGGGTTATTGAAGCTAGGACCTTGGGCAGTTTCAAATTTGGGTTGGATAAATACATGAGTGAGAGGGGTTGGATTTGAGTGGGACTCGCACTTGAGTTAATAGAATCATTAAAGCATATTTCTTGGATAGAATTGAAAATTAGTATGGGCCAACAGGCCTGCTGCAGTGTTCCTCCTTTCTTATGTTCCAGTCCCACAGGTCCCCCAGTTCCTGCCTATAGATCTGTGGAAGTTGTTGGCTGTACAGAGTCGGCAATACTGTTCTAGTGTCATTTCTGCTTCTTGTTGGTTTTAGTAAATCTTCTCTATTTGTCCTTGATAATTTTTCTTCTGCTGCCAAGAAGACTTTCCTTGGGTAGTATTGGTGTGCGTTCCCCGGTTTATAGTATGTCTTCGTATGTAATCTTCTGTCCTTGTTCAGGTATACTATTGTGTCCAGGAAGGGAAGTTCTCTATCACTGTGCTCAGACATAAACTATAGCGATGGGTGCACTGTGTTTGCCCAGTTTTTGAATTTCTCCACTGTTTGTTTCCCTCCTCTGGTTATACAGAAGATGTCATCGATATACCTGTTATATGTGATTAGTCCCATTTCTTCCTTATTCAATTCTTTCTCCAAGACTACATGGACAAAGATCTCTGCCACAGCTACTGAGACCGAAGCTCCAATTGCTGTGCCTGTCCTCTGTCTGTATGTGGTCCCGTTGAATTTCAGAATAGTGTCCCTCATTATATGTGTAATTGAATCTTGGATTAGTTTTGCTTCTGGTGGTTTTTTGACCCCTAGAGCAAAGAGTCTCCCTCGAATCTTATCCAAGTTTTCCTGGTAGAACTCCGCTATTACTCTTGCTGCTTCTTCTTGTGGGATCGATGGGTACAGGGATTCTATGTCTAGGGAGACTAGTTGCAAGTCCCCTGGGCATGTTCCTATATTCTTCCTAGTTTCTTCCATCAGGTTTATGAAGTGAGTTGTATCCTTGATCCTGTCAGGAAGAAGATCTAGAAGGGCATTAGTATAGCAGTCATTAGCATCAAATGAGCTAATAAAACAAATTCTTCCAGACAACCTCAGTGATTCAGCAGGAATACAGGGTCCTTGCTACACCAGTGCCATCACTGAATGGGAGACTCTTGCTGCTCCAAAACCAAAACCTAGTGAAGAACTGGCCTACAAACAGTCAAGCTGGGACGGCCCCATCGCTGAAAAGATACTTGCCAATATGCTTAGGGCCGTAACATCAGACAGGGAGACTGCCCGTCTCCTAGCTGTGAGTGCACCTCACTCTGGGGACTTCCTCCAAACAGTTCCCATTTCGGCCATGGGAACACGCCTCGACCCTAAGACCCTTCGTATTGCAGTGGCTCTGCGCCATGCTGCCCCTATTCACACGGAATATACGTGTATTTGCAGCGATGTGCAAGCCGAACAATATGGTCTACATGGTCTTAACTGTTCTAAAACCAAGGGTTGGCATGCAAGACACAATGAGGTCAACGACATCATAAAGAGAACCCTTGCTACAGCTGGATGCCCAGCCGAGAGAGAGCCTCGATCACTAGCAGCCAACAACGCCCACAACCCAGCAAACCGCCCCGACGGGATCACCATCTATCCTTGGAAGAATGGCAAGCTCTTAGCATGGGATTATACCTGTGTGTCGACACTGGCTGACACCTACATCCATCACAGTGTCGGGCGACAGGGAGGAGCTGCTGACCAGAGAGGAGTACAAGATCGGCAAGTACAGGGACATAAGCCAACAGTATCAATTTGTCCCAGTGGGATCAGAGACCTTGGGAGCGTGGGGGAAAAATGCAACACGTTTTCTTAAAGAACTGGGTTCCAGACTCATCGACACCACCAGAGACCCAAGGGCAGCCACGTTCATGTTCCAGCATCTCAGCGTGGCCATCCAGAGGGAAAACGCATGCTGCATACTTGGCTCGCGTCTGGCTTCGGAGGAGCTGGAGGAGTTTCATAATCTTTGATATATTGTACCATTTTATTCATGTTCATGTTTTCCATTGATGTATTCTGTTTATTAATAAAGCATTCCATCATCATATATAGGGGGTGGTAGGAGAAGAAAATATTCAAACAGCTCCGGGGAGAACCTCGAGTTTTCCCTGAGGTACGCAGATCCTGAGAAGAGCATACCTGGCCTAGTGGCCCAGGTATCAGTGGGCCAGTCACAGAGGGTAGCGGTATTTTCGGACCTTATAATGTAAGAAGTAATATCCTCACCTTCTGTGAATGGATGTAAGTTAGGCATTGGCACACTGAAGGTAGTTGGGTGACGTTCCAGTATAGCTTCATCTATTCTCTGCTGTGAGAAGGTGATTTTTTTTTATTTTCCAACTCTCTAGCTCTTCACGTTCCCTATCATTTGATTTTTCTTCAAGTTGTCTCTCTCTCTCTCTCGCTATTTCTTCCCACTCTCTAGATCTTTATTCCAGTTCTCTAGCTCTTTCTTCACGTTCAAGTCTGTCATGCTCCTTTTTGTCATCTCTCTCTCTTTCTCCCTTTTCATCTCTCTCATCCTTTCTTTCTTGAATCTTAACAGCTATAAAGTTTCAAGATTTTTACCTGTTATTCCCAAATTACTTCTGGTGGTCATCCAAAACTGATATTCCTCCATTTTCACATAATGTACACTGGTCATTAATATGTAAGTCCGCTATTAAAAATATCCTTGGTTGGTTAATTATTCACTTCTTTCCCACATTTAGCACTGAGGGAGAACCGCTGGTATAGCCTGACAGTTTCCTGGAGTTTGTTTTGTAGATTTATCGGTTTCTGCTGTGTTTCCCTCCCATTAACACTGCTGCAGTTGATATGATTGTCAGGCACTGTCAGTATAATTAGAATGTCACTTCGTAGTTGTACATCTGGCAGTAGCTGGTGATTGAATGGCAGTCAGCCATGTTTAAATGATCACTTCCACCCCTCACCTGGCACTGACTGACCCTCACCTGGCACTGACTGACCTTCACCTGACACTGAGGGAAAAAAATCGACACTACACTACATTACAGACCTGTCGGTTTCCTTGTATTTTGTTGATTAGGTTTTTCCCTTATGTTGACTTCACATTAACACTGTGCAGTTGATATGGGAGTCAGTCACTTTAGTGAAGTGGAAAACGTTGCTTGTCAGGATTGTACGTCTGGTAGCGGGTCTGGTATTTGAATGCCGATGTTGCATGCAAAGAGTATGTAACCTTTATTCGGAGCATAGGCTCCCCTCCAACCAGCGAACCATCGTTAAGGGTTTGGTGATGGGGCCCCATCATCAAATCAACGACTCGGTTCAGCCAATTAAAATGCGAGTTTAACAATGACAAAGGTGACGTGGTTACCACTCGCGGTTTGTCATTGGAATTCCTGCATAGAGCTGGTTGTGGAAAGTTGTCTGTCTTTTGGCTGCTGCTTAGCCTAGACAACTGTGGCGTGCACTAAACACTACTCCTTTGTATATAGTGTACATATGTGTAAATAGCACTTTGTTATACTTGGTGAAGGAAAAGACAAAAGTCTTATATAATCACAATTACTTGGTGAAGGAAAAGACAAAAGTCTGGAATTAATCTAACTGATTTTTTGAAGGAAATACAATTTCAATACATCTACTGTGTTCCTTTGCTCCAAGCTCCCTTTACACTCAGGTTAACAGGCCATTGAACCTGAGGTTGTAATATGGGTAGCCTGTCTCGGAGCTGAATTTGGAGACTTAGAGCAGGAGTTGAGCCTAGAGTTGAAGTTCGCGCAGGAGCTAGTCTTGTATCTAGATAGCTTGCTATCTGGCATTGCTTACGCTTTGCCAACGCTTCACGAATTTTTGTCTCATTTTTGCATTCGCTTCGCTATGGTTAGCCTGCTATTGTGAGTATTCTGCAATTTGGTTTGTTATTGTGTATCAGCCTTGCTATTGTGTGTGTGCATATTGGCTTTGCTATTGCGTATCAGCTCTGCTATCGTATGAGTATAATGCAATTCGTACCGTGCATAGCGCTACAGCGTGTTAAAGTTGGGGGTTAATGCCACCTATTCGAGTCAGACGGTTAGTGTCTGAGTTAACTCTACTAAAGTTGCCCAAACTCTCTCTACAGCGTTGTTGGCGTATCGCTCGTTCTATTGGTGTTGAATACCAGCGTACCCTTACTGCTGCTCAGCTGCGTGATATTATAAGGAGTAAAATACAAACTGAAACTATGGCATATCAGTCTCATGTTTCTCCCTCTACAGGAGCTGTTAATCGTAGGTCACCATTGAGGTTTCTACAAAATGGGAGAGACAAAACTAATGAGCAAAACCAGCAAGTCACAGGTGTGGGGTTATCGACAGGTGAATCTGGTTCACTGGTGCTTGAACTAGCCAGACTCACTCTTGAACAAACTAAAGAACAGCGTGCATTTGCTAAGGAGGAGTTTGATAGAGAGAAGGAGAGGAGACAATTCCATCAGACTGTAGATGACTTCAATTTGCAAAGGGCAGTACAGTTTGTTCCTCGTTTTGTTGAAGCAGAACCTGAACAGTTTTTCGAAGCATTTGAAAACCAGGCTCGAGCTTTAGGGTGGCCTGAGGTTCATTGGGCGTCACTGGTGCATACTGCGTTGTTTGGCAAGGCACAAGAATTTACTTCTAGCCAGGGAAAAGCTGACTTTGGAAACTATCGCATTGTGAAAAACCACTGTTCTTGGGGCTTATCAATGTATTCCTGCCAAGTATAGGAAAGAATTCAAACTCGGCAGAAGGCAGTTGGGTCAGTCTGCTGTTGACTTTGTCAGACAGCAGACCAGGGCTTTTACAAAGTGGTACAAGGCAAGTGGTGTCGCTGATTTTGAAAATTTGAAGCAGCTCATCTTGGTGGACAACCTGCTGGAGTCTGTTAGTCCAGAGGTTCGAGTCTTTCTGCAAGATCATTCCTTGCCTACGGCATTGGAAGCAGCCAGATTGGCTGATACTTTTGAAACTAACTGCTCCTTGTCCGAGCGGTCTTATCTCTTTCCTCAACAGCCTGGTATAAGCAGAGATCGTCAAAGAAAAGTTCCTGAGTGGAGAAATAAAGGTCAAGATGAGCCCTCTTGGGGTGGGGGTGTTGCATGCAAAGAGTATGTAACCTTTATTTGGAGCATGTTAAACACACCCACATAGGCTCCCCTCCAACCAGCGAAGCATCGTTAAGGGTTTGGTGATGGGGCCCCATCATCAAATCAACGACTCGGTTCAGCCAATTAAAATGCGAGTTTAACTGACAAAGGTGACGTGGTTACCACTCGCGGTTTGTCATTGGAATTCCTGCATAGAGCTGGTTGTGGAAAGTTGTCTGTCTTTTGGCTGCTGCTTAGCCTAGACAACTGTGGCGTGCACTAAACACTACTCCTTTGTATATAGTGTACATATGTGTAAATAGCACTTTGTTATACTTGGTGAAGGAAAAGACAAGTCTTATATAATCACAATTACTTGGTGAAGGAAAAGACAAAAGTCTGGAATTAATCTAACTGATTTTATGAAGGAAATACAATTTCAATACATCTTCTACTGTGTTTCTTTGCTCCAAGCTCCCTTTACACTCAGGTTAACAGGCCATTGAACCTGAGGTTGTAATAGCCGATCTCCTCTTATGGTCATATTTGGTCCATTTCGCTGTAGTCACCGTCAGTTTTCTTGTCACTGTAAGTTCCTTGTATGTTGTTACAACAGTTCCTGCAAATAGGCCATTACTGGAGTTTCAACGGCCCAGGGAATGACAAAATATAGGAGCAGCCTTCTTGTTGCGGTCTGGTGCCTGCCAGGCACCCTCACCCTCCCATCTTTCATTATGTACGCCCATGTACACAATGTGGCTGCACCTGGATCATTTAATAACACCATTAATGAACTGTTCAAACTCAACAACATGCCCAGCTTCACATTCCCAGCTTCTCCACCATCGTCTGACATTTTAAAGTCCACTTCAAACACTGTCACCATCGAGACGGCTCCACCACCATTGCCAACACCACCACCATCTCTCACTTCTGAGACGACACCACCACCACCTCCCGCCAATGAGACGGACCAATCAGAAGCCGACCAGCCAGCACCAGCCCCCACCGCCACTGAGACGGACCAATCACAAGCCGCCCAGCCAGGACCTGCCCCCGCCATCACTACTGCTCCATCCACCACCAAACCTACTGCTCCAGCCTCCACCACCGCCAAACTAACTACTCCAGCCACCACCAAAACACTTAGAACATCCAAACAATATCGGTACATGCAGTACAATAACGTCAAATTTTATACCACAAAACAATTCGACACAACGATGTCATACCCAGACCTTGCTCAACGACTCCTGGATGGGACTAAGTTCACCCGCCTCAAGAACATAACTGATACCTTAGAAGACATAGTCCACGTCCTGCAGACAAGAGCTACAACAGACCCCATCAGTGCCTGTATCGCAACACAACTCTCAAGAACAAAATTCAATGATCTCTGCTCTGGCTCTGCTGAGTAAACTCCACTGTTACGACAAAGTTCCCCTGCACTTTGCCAGCCTCCTGCAGTACAACTACACCCGCCTCATCAGCTGATACAACTCTCCCCAGCATCACACACACCTATCAACAACCCTGCAGTTTATCTGCACATGTCGCCCAGAGTGGACGGGCCACTCACCTGTACATTCCCTACTCCTACCCTTCCCAAACCTTTTCCCATATTTCTATCCTTACCCATCCTACTTCCATCCCCATCTTACTGACGCTCAGGTCAATCCAGCTCAAGCAGGTAGATCTGGAAAAATAAACACATAAGCAGTATAATATGATCCTTTATTGACAACGTTTCGTCCACGCAGTGGGCGAAACATTGTCAATAAAGGATCACATTATACTGCTTGTGTTTATTTTTCCATTGTGTCGGTATTTTATACCATTTATTTCCAGGTAGATCTGTTTGACTCGATAAAGCCCACTGCGTGGGCGAAACGTTGTCAATAAAGGATCACATTATACTGGTTATGTGTTTTTTTCCATTGTGTCGGTATTTTATACCATTTATTTCCATCCTATTGGTAAGTAGGCAGAAAACTCTTTGGATAGAGTCTGAAAATTTTTTGCATAAACCTGTGAAATTTCTTACTCCTCCTAGTTGGTCGAGAACAATTATTATTAACATGATCTGAGTGATAACTACTTCCAAAGTTTTGGTTGGTTAAAAATATTTCACCCCACTCTAGGGCATAGTTTTCATCAAGACATGCCAGGAGGTACATTGTTCAAAAGATCCTCTAATAAAATTAAAGTAATTACACACTCATAATCACGTAGATGTGAATGAATGGTTCAGAGAACCGACGAGTTGGTAAATTAGACACATATGCAACACTTGGGTATCTTTATTGAGGAAACGTTTCGCCACAGTGGCTTCATCAGTCCATACAAAGGAGAATCGTGAAGAACAGGAGGAGTGTGAGGTTGTCAGGCCCTCAATCTTGAGTCGATGTTGTCAGTCCATCAATCTTGAATAGAATACCAGCATATGAGAGGTGCAGCAGTTGTAGGAGGTGTCACATTCTCCTTTGTATGGACTGATGAAGCCACTGTGTGGCGAAACGTTTCCTCAATAAAGTCTGATACTGCAACATCTTGGTATCTTAATACAGGGATTTCTTCGCTTGCCTATTCCTTGGGCACGACCTACTTCCACATTGATCAAATGTGACACCTCCTACAACTGCTGCACCTCTCCTGTCTACAGTATATAAGCTTCCTCTGCTCATATGCTGGTATTCTATTCAAGATTGATGGACTGACAACATCGACTCAAGATTGAGGGCCTGACAACCTCACACTCCTCCTGTTCTTCACGATTCTCCTTTGTATGGACTGATGAAGCCACTGTGTGCGAAACGTTTCCTCAATAAAGATACCCAAGTGTTGCATATGTGTCTAATTTACCATAATCACGTAGAGCATCTTTAGAGCGCCACCATTTATTCAGCAGGAACGTCTTCTCCTTTACATACTCCACCAAGGACTGACCTTCCTCAAACTTTAAACCTGTAAAGTAATGCCTATACCTCGCTACAATATCTGATAAGCCAACAGTACAATCTGATATTTTTCCTGAGAGCGGCAGTTCTGCGTTCACGTATATAATTTATTTTCACCATTAAAAACCTTGCCTCTCTCCTGCCTTCAAATATCTGGTCCTCCTATATGTAGAGGATTTTGCATTTAACAATTTTGCTTGTCCAACAAGTTACCATTGTTATTTTGTCCACATGTCTATACTGATGGCACCCATTACAATACAAAAACGTGCCTTGATCGATTCGAGCTGTTGTTAAACCATTTGTATCTCACTGGGGATGTCAAGAGCTATAAAATAACTTATGGACGCCTGTGACTTACACAGCAATCAGTTACCCTTATTGCGCACATTTACGTCTTACCTTTACCCCCTATACTATGAGTTGTCACTTTCATTAAGTCTTTTCCAAGGTACTCAGTATGGTTTAAAAATGAATGAAAATAAATGTAAGGAAAACTCAGAAAAAAACTAAATCGTAAATTTATTATGAAGGTACAACAACGTATAATTAATGAATGTAGCTAGTCTGTGCATCATAACAGGAGGTGACAGAGAAAAATTCCGTGATAGTGACGAAAGATGTGAGTGGCTGCTGTGCAGAAGTGGTCACAGTGTGTGTTACTAGGGGCGCAACCGTCTGCTGCTTGGTGACACTGTGGATGGATGTTACCTGTATTGTCTCTGTGAAATATTCAGATCTGGTGTCCGTGATGGTCCTATTATTGAAAGTAGTTTCCAGAACGACGTGGGTCGAAGTTTGTGTGATACTGTGTGGAAGAAGGGCTGTCTGAGTGATTGTGGAGACATCGGTGATCACTTTCGTTAGGGAGACGTAAATAGACTGGGTGACAAGCTTTGTTACTGCAACCTTGTCAACGTAGACCGAACCTTCAAAATAAGGAATGTCAATTGCAACTTCTTGGTAGTCACTTTGTACCAATGATGAGGTGGCATATTTATTGACAGTGTCGAAGACAGTGCTTGTAGCGGGGACGTACAGCGTGATCGGTGAACAGATGGTCTCTTTATAATAATGCCCGGACACTAACGGGACACTCAAAAAAACAACGTACAATAAAATCTCCATTTTTCAATAGCTGCTTAGATCACCTCCAGCGGATAAAAATCTTGCTGAGCTTCTGTTTGAGAAACGCTACTACAAGGCCTTTTTATAGTCACCAGTGATGAGGTGGGACGTAGGGACGGGAGGTACCTTTTTGCCCATACTCGGTAGGTCCCTCTAAAATACAACCATTATCACCACAACTGTAAAACATATTATCAAAGGTACCAAAGAAACTCAGAAATATAATGATCAATTAATCTTTTGAGTTTCATTTTTCCTGTGGATTATTATTAAGCATTGACAAGTGTTCATTAAACTAGTTATTCGCAACAAACAAGTTTGCTTCTAGTCGACTCCTTAAGAGTGGCTGGTCGTAATGAGTGGCTGGTCCTAATCAAAGCCAACCCTCTTCACTGTTATATTTGTCCAACCTATTTTTAAAGCTCTTTAAGGTTTCTGCTTCTAAGACTCTATTAGGCAGACTGCTCCACTCATCGACTACTCTATTCCCAAAACATTACTTTCTAAATTTAGACATCCTATTTGAATCCATTATTTCTACATTTTTTCTCGAAGGTATTTCAAAAGAACATAAAATGAGATCAGCGGTAGACCTGCTGGCCCATACAAGGCAGGTCCTTATTAAAACCTCCATTTCATAAGAGCATAAGAAAGGAGGAACACTGCAGTAGGCCTGTTGGACCATACTGGGCAGGTCCTTTACAAATCCAACCCACTAACAGAATATTTGTCCAACCCACTTACAGTGCCACCCTAACAGGTACGAACGAGAAATAATGGATTTAAGTTGGATAAATTTAGGTTTTCGAACTCTGTTGGAAAACCTAAATTTGATACTACCCTAGGTCTTATTAAAGCTTATTGCTTATGGACCTGTTGGCCCATACTAGGCAGGTTCTTCTCAAATCCATCCCACTAATAGAATTATTTGCCCAACCCAACGCTACCCAAGCAATAAGCTTTAATAGGACCCTGGGCAGTATCAAATTCAGGTTGGACAAACATCCATGTATTTGTCCAACATTTTCCAAAAGCTACACAAGACTTTGTTTCAGTACCTCAGGTGCTGTAGATGAATTAGACACATATGCAACACTTGAGTATCTTTAATGAGGAAACGTTTCGCCACAGTGGCTTCATCAGTATTGATGAACTGAACACATCGACCTGTTCTTAGCTCAGTGGTGACCTGTTCTTAGCTTTGAGTGGTGACCTGTTCTTAGCTCAGTGGTGACCTGTTCTTAGCTCAGTGGTGACCTGTTCTTAGCTCAGTGAAGACGTGTCTAGTGTACTCCCTGTGGACTGATTCAAGATGCCCCCTATTGAGCAACTTTACCAGCAGCTTAAGGAGGAATTGAGGGTAGCGAAGCTTGAGATACGGCGATTGACGGAGGAAAACAAGAGGATTCGTAGTAGTCCTCCTGTTGTGAGTCCTCAGGTCAAGAAAGGAACCTGGGCAGTGGCCGGACAGCATGGGACGAAGTTGAAGATCAAGAAGACGAATGGAGAGGTAGTAACGACGAAGAAGAAAGAAACTGCTGTGGAAACTTCGAACTCCTTTTCTGTGCTTCCAGACGAATGTGAGTCGACTACTGGGAACGTCACGACGAACTGTACCAAGGAAGGTAAAAACATTGTTGTTGTTGGGGATAGCCAAGTTAGATATATGGATAGGGCCTTCTGCTTGAAAGATAAAAGTAGGAGACAGAGGGTTTGCTTTCCTGGGGCTGGGATGGAAGACATTGTTAGCCGACTTGACAACATCATGCATGGTAATGGGATCAATCCTATTATCTGCCTCAGTGCTGGAGGCAATGATGTATCCAAGCGTAGAAGTGAGGATTTAGTTAGTAGGTATAAGGCAGCAATACACATCATTAGGAAGAAGGGGTGTTGGAAATGAATGGCTGTCCAGAGCGATTGGTATAAATTGCTGGCTGGACAAACACTGTAAGGATAATGCAGTCCCATTCATTGACAACTGGGACCACTTCTATGGCTGAAATGACATGTATGCCAGGGATGGGGTTCACTTATCCAGGGCAGGTGTAGAATTTCTCTCTAGCTCAGTTGAGGATGTTGTTAGGGCTTTAAACTAGGATTAGTTAGAGGTATGGGTTTAGGAATGGTAAATAATGAGGGCCAAAATATTGATTCAGGCTTTGATATCATAAATCATAACAATAACAGTAATCGAGTGACACAGAGTAATGATAGTAACAGAAATTGTGTAAAACAAAAGCTGAAAAAGGTTCACAAGAAGATACATATCAATGTATTTTATACTAACTGTCGAAGCGCCAGAAATAAAATTAACGAATTACGTTTGGTAGCATGTGCTGGGAACTTTGATGTCATTGCAATAACTGAAACATGGTATAATACCAAGAGTCGGGATATAAGAACATAAGAACATAAGAAAGGAGGAACACTGCAGCAGGCCTGTTGGCCCATACTAGGCAGGTCCTTCACAATCCGTCCCACTAACAGAATATTTGCTCAACCCAATTTTCAATGCTACCCAAGAAACAAGCTCCGACAACTCCACCCACCCATGCGCGAGTCCCACTCAAATCCAACCCCTCTCACTCATGAATTTATCCAACCTAAATTTGAAACTACCCAAGGACCTAGCTTCAATAACCCTACTAGGCAGACTGTTCCACTCATCAACTACCCTATTTCCAAACCAATACTTTCCTATATCCTTTCTAAATCTAAACTTATCTAACTTGAATCCATTATTGCGGGTTCTCTCTTGGAGAGATATCCTCAAGACCTTATTTATATCCCCTTTGTTAATACCCATTTTCCACTTGTATACCTCGATCATGTCTCCCCTCATTCTACGTCTTACAAGTGAATGTAATTTTAGGGTCTTCAATCTTTCTTCGTAAGGAAGATTTCTAATACTATGTATTAATTTAGTCATTCTACGCTGAATGTTTTCTAACGAATTTATGTCCATTCTGTAATATGGAGACCAGAACTGAGCTGCGTAATCTAGGTGAGGCCTTACTAATGATGTATAAAGCTGTAATATAACCTCTGGACTTCTGTTGCTAACACTTCTTGATATAAATCCCAGTAATCTATTTGCCTTATTACGTACGCTTAGGCATTGCTGTCTTGGTTTAAGGTTGCTGCTTACCATCACCCCCAAGTCCTTCTCGCAATCTGTATGGCTAAGTTCTACGTTATTTAACTTATAAGTGCTTGGGTTATGGACACTCCCGAGCTTCAGAACCTTGCATTTATCTACATTGAACTGCATCTGCCACTTTTCTGACCACGAATTAAGTTTGTCTAAATCTTCCTGAAGTTCTACGACATCTATGTTTGAATCAATTATCCTACCTATCTTCGTGTCGTCGGCGAATTTGCTCATATCACTAGTAATTCCCTCATCAAGGTCATTGATATATATTATAAATAACAATGGGCCTAAGACTGATCCCTGTGGAACACCACTTGTTACAAGTCCCCATTCGGATTTAACCCCATTTATGCACACTCTCTGCTTCCTATTGGTGAGCCATGACTCGATCCATGACAGCACTTTTCCCCCAATGCCATGAGCTGCCACTTTCTTTAACAGTCTCTGGTGCGGTACTCTATCAAAAGCCTTACTAAAGTCTAAATAAACAATATCGAATTCTTTATCGTGATCAACAGCCTCAAAAGCTTTACTGAAGAAGGTTAATAAATTAGATAGGCAGGAACGGCCCCTCGTGAATCCATGCTGGGTATCTTTAATCAAATTATGGTTATCTAGATGGCTTCTAATAATATCAGCTATAATTGACTCTAGTAATTTGCCTACAATTGAGGTCAGGCTTATCAGGGGTTTAAGTTGTTCCATGTAGATAGATATAATGGGAAAGGGGTGGAGTTGCATTATGTACGAAAATATAAATTGCTGCATAAAAACAGGCATAAAAATAGATGGATCATTAACAGAATCTGTTTGGGTAGAGTTTCTAGAAGGTCAAGAAAAACTGATTCTAGGTGTAATATACCGACCTCCAGGCTTGGATCACGATAGAGGAGACTTCTTTGGGACGAAATTGTTAGGGCTTCTAGGCACAATAACGTATTGATAGTAGGGGATTTTAACTTTAGTCAAATTGACTGGACTTCTTTGACCGGTAATCTGGAGTCCAGTGACTTTATGGAAGTAGTTCAGGACTGTTTTCTGAAGCAGTGTGTGACGGAGCCTACCAGAGGTAATAATTTGCTCGACCTAGTCTTGTCAAATAAAGAAACTCTTGTAAATAATCTGGAGATCACTGAAGAGCTTGGAGCTAGTGATCACAAATCCATTACTTTTAATATTACATGGGAGTACGAGAATAGGGATAATACGGTAAAAGTTCCTGATTTTCGTTCTGCCGATTATATTGGACTTAGGGAACACCTGTCTAATCTCGACTGGGGTAATCTAGCTAACGATTACGATGGGATCTGCGTTTATGATTTTTTCTTAATAATGTACAACGTGCACAGAGTATGTTTATTCCCCAGAGAGAATTTAGGTCAAATAATAACGATCCCAAATGGATTAACAGGAGGCTAAAACATTATTAGGGAGAAAAGAGGAATTTATAGGCGCATCAAGAGGAGATGTTAACCTTATTGACCAATATGTTCAGTTGAAAAGAGAAGTAAAAAGGGATTAGAAAGGCTAAACGTGACTATGAGATTAAGGTTGCTAATGAATCAAAGACTAATCCAAAAGGGTTCTTTCAAGTGTACAGGACGAAGGTGAGGAAAAGGTAGGACCTCTGAAAATTGGGAATGGACAGCTGACGGATAACGAACTGGAAATGTGTTCTCTATTTAATGACTATTTTTGTCAGTCTTTACACAAGAAGACGTAAATGAGATTCCAGAAATTAACAATTATTCAGTTCCTGAAGAATTCAAATTAACTAATATTACTGTCACGAGGATATGGTTATCAAACAGATAGATAAACTGAAGCAAAATAAGTCCCCGGGACCCGACGAGTTGTTTTCCAGGGTACTTAAAGAATGCAAAATGGAACTTAGTCAGCCATTAACGAATGTTTTAATACGTCCATCTAACTGGTGTTGTGCCAGAGATGTGGAAGATAGCTAATGTAGTTCCTATATTCAAATCAGGGGATAAGTCCATTCCATCAAATTATCGTCCAATAAGCCTCACGTCTATAGTAGGCAAATTATTAGAATCAATTATAGCTGATATTATCAGAAGTCACCTTGAAGAACATAATTTGATTAATGAATCTGCATGGTTTACGAGAGGTCGTTCTTTCCGACAAATTTACTGACGTTTTCAATAAAACATTGAGGCAGTAGACAGTGATAAGAATATGATATAGTTTACTTGGATTTCAGTAAGGCCTTCGATAGAGTACCTCACAAGAGACTCTTTAAAAAGGTGGCAGCTCATGGTATAGGAGGTAAAGTTCTGCATGGATAGAGGGATGGCTTACCAATAGAAAGCAGAAGTTTCCATTAATGGGGTCAAATCTGAATGGGGATTTGTCACTGTGGCTTCCGGATCAGTTTGGGGCCCATTTTATTCATTTCATTAATGACCTTACATAACATAAGAACATAAGAATGGAGGAACACTGCAGAAGGCCTACTGGCCCATACAAGGCAGGTCCTTATCAAAACCACCACTACCTAGAATTTACTCCTGTACTCATGACACTAATCAAACCCAGCCCTCCCACTCTATATTTGTCCAATCTCTTTTTAAAGCCACCCAAGGTCCCAGCCTCTATCACCCTACTCGGAAGATTGTTCCCGCATAACATAAGAACATAAGAATGGAGGAACACTGCAAAAAGGCCTACTGGCCCATACAAGGCAGGTCCTTATCAAAACCACCACTACCTAAAAATTTATTCCCGTACTCACGACACAAATCAACCCAGCCCCTCCCACTCATATATTTGTCCAATCTCTTTTAAAGCCACCCAAGGTCCTAGCCTCTATCACAGTACTCGGAAGATTGTTCCACGCATCTACAACTCTGTTCGAAAACCAGTACTTGCCTATGTCCTTTCTAAATCTAAATTTTATTTCCA
>WNWK01039502.1:0-17423 GCA_009830355.1 Cherax destructor
CAGTGTGAACATGCGTGTTAGTGACAGTATGATTACTAATTCAGTACCAAACATTTGTGTCTAAACAAGAATTGGCAATGATATCAAAAGATCTGCATCAAAACATTATTATCATAGCATGAAAACAACAGAAAATGGAAAAAATTGAAAAAACGATAAATGTTTATTGATTCTGCAAGTGGCAGTGCACCATGTTGCCGACACCACATCATTTAGCACCAACTTCGCGGGCTTATATCTCGGTAAGTACTGGCTCTAAAAAATTTTTTTAGCCTATCCTGTTTATAAAAATGCACTCTTCATTTATAAAAAAAACTACTTTTTTTTTCAAAATATTCGGGGCAGTACGCAGGTGAACGTATATCTACGTGTGGACAGTTTAAGGGTTAAATTGATTATAATATTGAATATAATAATAATAATTGTAATTTTTATGTTTTTTATTTAGCAAAATTGGATACACAAGCAATGTGTTCAGTATGTTGCTACACTATTCTGTATGATAGCTATACAGTGGGAACATTCACAGTATGTTGCTATAATATTCAGTATGATAGTCACAGTGAGAGAACTAAAGCTAGGTATGTTTTCCAATAATATTCCATCACACAGGATGGATTATATACATAGTGTTGAAATATATCAGCCTGAAATGAGAGACTTCGGTAGGGCAGTGAGTAGTTGTCAGGCTGTAAGATACATTAGTTACTGGAGTTTGACAAGTTTTATCCCAGCACAGTTGAAGAAGGACATCAGGTAGATATATCACTAAAAGCATAGGATTGTGCAGTTATGGTAATGTATGGTACAGTATTGAGCTTGTGTTTTCAACATACAGTGGACCCCCGAGTTTCGACCACCTCAAAACTCGAACAATTATGTAAGTGTATTTTTGGGGGTCTGAAATGGGCTAACCTACTTTACGTTATTCCTAATGGGAACAAATTCGTTCGGTAATGGCACTTGAACAGCCTTCTGGAACGAATTATGGCCGAAACTCGGGGGTCCACTGTATAGGTGGTCTCCCACTGAGGCGAGGCAACACAAATAAGAAGAAAACCTCATAAAGCTTTTCTTCATTTTACATTTACTAATTTATACAGGAGAATGGGGTAACACAGTGAATATTCTGTTGAAACTTTTATGTACAAGCATTTTATTTAAACTTTGTAATATATTAGGTAAGAGAAACTGTGTCTAGTGGATACAAGTTTTTATCACTTGCCAAGAATTAATGGTTTGAGGTGCAGGAAGTAGTGAAAAAAGTTTGTTGTGTACTACTGTACATATATTTACACATACATACACAAACGAATCTTCTATTACCACAAGATAGAGTACAGTGGACCCTCGATTAACGAAATTAATCCGGTCCAGGAGCTATTACTTAATCTGAATCTTTCGTTATCTGAAACCTTATTTCCCATAAGAAATAATGTAAATAAAATGTTACTGAGATACAGAACTTGGTTCATGAAATAGAGGTAACATGCAAGAAAGATGCTGGAGTGAAGGAGGTACTGAGAGGTATATCACCCCAGCTCAGTCCTAACACCCAAGTAGTTGCTCAGCCGTTGCGGCAGTACACTGGATGGGTTCAACGCACCAGCAAGTTGTCCGCTTCTTTAACTGACCGAATTATGCGTGTTGGTCAGATGCAGATCTTGAGACTACATGCAGCCAATCATCTCAATTCTTCCTGTAAATTTGATGCAAAATATCTTGCTGCTGTTCTCTACACCATGAATGAATCACTCATGACAGACGTGAAACAGCACTATTCTGATCCCACCCGACCGTATCCTGATGACGATGGGGCACTCACAAATGAGCTGAGTGTCTTCCTTGAGTGGTGTGGAATGACTCAGCCTCTGGACAAGATCTATATCACCACTTGTGCACTGCCAGCACTGAGCACAATCCTCCTTCTCACTGTGGTTGCTCAGATTCCAAAAATACATTATACAAAGTCACTGGGAGGACTGATTGGCATCAGAGGAACAGAGGGCATAGATGGTGAGCTCCTCGTAGTTGGCCTAGTTACACTGCTGCGACAGTTCCATCAGGACAACACATTAAGATTCATCCAACTGGTGGCACAGTACATTACTTCACATACAGCTCACGTTGCTGCAAGTGCTGGAAAGTCTGCAGATTTACCCCATGAAATCGTGACAGGCTTAGCTATACTGCAAGAAGTTGCAAGAAAGATGTCAGTTTCAATGAAGACATTGTCTATATATGTACCTCAACACCTGCTAGCTGCACACAGTGGTTAAGGTACATAAATGTGTATGCATTATATGGTAAAAATCTTTTGTTATTGTTTATATACTAAGACAAGCTGAACTGTCATAGATATATATTAAATTGTAAATACTGAGATATATTCACTTGAATTAATAATGTACATAAATTTTTCATCAAAATTAAATAACCTAACCTGATCTCAATTAAAATAATGTACAGTATTATAAAAAGAAAACAAAAAAACTTAAGTCCTGTTCAACTAATCCAAGGAGAGCCTAAATTTAATTAATATGGTTACCCTCTGTGATATACAGTATGTTAATTTTATCATGGACAGATTAATTTTTGTGAGGTTATTGCAACAGTAAATTTAAGCTGTTATTTACCAAAATCCTAGGTAGTAGGTTGGTAGACAGCAGCCGCCCAGGGAGGTACTACCGTCCTGCCAATTGAGTGTAAAACGAAAGCCTGTATTTGTTTTACATGATGGTAGGATTGCTGGTGTCTTTTTTCTGTCTCATAAACATGCATGATTTCAGGTATGTCTTGTTACTTCTACTTACACTTAGGTCACACTACACATTCATGTACAAGCATATATATATACACACCCCTCTGGGTTTTCTTCTATTTTCTTACTAGTTCTTGTTCTTATTTCCTCTTATCTCCATGGGGAAGTGGAACAGAATTCTTCCTCCGTAAGCCATGCGTGTCGTAAGAGGCGATTAAAATGCCGGGAGCAAGGGGCTAGTAACCCCTTCTTCTGTGTATATTACTAATTGTAAAAGGAGAAACTTTCGTTTTTCCTTTTGGGCCACCCCGCCTTGGTGGGAAACGGCCGACGTGTTGAAAGAAAGAAGAAGAAAATTAATTCGTTCCACAAAAAAATAATCACTCAAAATAAAAAAAAAATAACATTTACTTACCTTTATTGAAGAGACTTGCAGGCATCTGGAAGATATAGATGATGACTGGAGCAGGTGTTAGTGGTTGGAAGGGGAATCCCCCTCAAAAAGGACTTCAGGTGACAAGTCCCTCTCTGGGGTTACTTCCCTTCTTGGTCTTTTAATGCCACTAGGACCAGCTTGAGAGTCACTAGACCCCTGCCTGATGAAGTAGCTGTCCAGAGTCCTCTGTTTCTGGCGACTCTTCAACACTTTTCTGAAGTACAACATGGCTCTGTCACTGAAGTGGTTGCACAGAAGGCTCATTTCAGCTTGCTCAGGGTGGTATCTTTCAACAAATGTCTGCAACTCATTCCACTTTGTACACATCTCCTTAAGCACTGAAGAAGGCACCTCCTTATCTCTCTCTCTCTTCCTGTGAAGCAATAACCTCAGCTGTGGTCTGTTGCTGTTCCAGATGAAGCTCTTGCAGCTCTTCAGTTGTTAGCTCTACCCTGTGCTCCTCCACCAACTCTTCCACATCCTCACCACTCACCTCCAACCCCAGGCTGTTCCCCAATTCCACAATATCTTCCACAACATGTTCCACAACAGGCACAGTGTCGTCAGGGTCAGCCTCAAATCCTTCAAAATTCCTCTCTTGGACACAATCCGGCCACAGTGGTCTCCAAGCAGAGTTCAGAGTCCTGGAAGTCACTTCCTCCCAAGCCTTACCTATAAGGCCTATGCAATGCACGATATTGAGGTGTTCTTTCCAGAACTCTCTTAGGGTCAATTCAGAGTCATTGGTCATATTAAAGCACCTCTGAAACAGTGCTTTGGTGTACAGTTTCTTGAAGTTGGAAATGACCTGCTGGTCCATGGGCTGGATGAGAGGAGTGGTGTTAGGAGGCAAGAACTTCACTCTGATGAAATTTATGTTGTCAGGCAACAACTCTTGCAAGTTGTGAAGATGAGCAGGAGCATTGTCCAGTACCAGGAGGCACTTGAGTGGCAATTTCTTTTCCAGGAGGTATTTCTTCACACTAGGGCCAAACACTCCAGTCATCCATTCCTTGAAAATCTCCGTAGTGACCCATGCCTTGGTGTTAGCTTTCCAATGCACACACAATTTATTCTTGTCAACACCGTGTTTCCTGAAGGGTCTGGGATTTTCTGCGTGATGCACCAGTAAAGGCTTCACTTTAAAATCACCACTGGCATTGGCACACATCATAAGAGTTAGCCTGTCTTTCATAGGCTTGTGTCCTGGCTGTGCCTTTTTCTCCTGAGTAATGTAGGTCCTGTTGGACATTTTCTTCCAAAACAGGCCTGTTTCATCACAATTAAACACTTGTTGGGGGAGGAATTGTTCAGCCTCTACGAACCCCTTGAATTCGTGCACAAATTTTTCAGCTGCACGTTTGTCTGAGCTGGCTGCCTCACCATGCCTCACAACATTGTGTATGCCACTACGTTTCTTAAACTTCTCAAACCAGCCTTTGCTGGCTTTAAAATCACTCTCCTCACCACTGGTTGCAGGCATTGTCTTCACAAGATCTGCGTGCAACTTCCTTGCCTTTTCACAAATTATCACCATAGAAATACTATCACCCGCTCTCTGTTTTTCATGGATCCACACCAACAACAACTTCTCAACCTCATCCACTGTTTTCAATCTTTGTTTCGTTAACAAATTAACCCCTTATGCAAAATTAGCTTTCTTGATCTTATTTCTCTGTGCCAGGATAGTGCCGATAGTAGATGGAGTTTTCTTGTACATCCTGGCAAGATCACTCAGACGTACACCACTCTCATATTTGTCTATGATTTCCTTCTTCAGTTTGATGGTGTTCCTCACTCTCTTTACCACAGGGGTGCCACTAGGAAGCTTCTTTGGACCCATGGTGACTTATTTCACAGTGGCAATAACTAAAACCACCAAAAAAGACACCAAATATATTGTGAATCTTTGAAAGAGCGCGCTGGGTAATGTTCTCTCAATGGTAAACAACGCTTCACTGGTGTCCTGCGCTTGCGCGGAGCAGGCGGACGCGTCTAATACCTTTCGGTAACCGAGGAATTTTTCGCTAACCGATTACGAAAAAAGCTTAAGTTTTCCGAAACTTTCGTTAACGGGACCTTTCGTTAACCGAGGGTCCACTGTACATAGTGTTACAAGACTGGATGGTATTTGATAGTAGCTATGGCAAGCCCCTGGTTATACTGAGCATATCTGGCCAAGCTGACACCTAAGAATGACAGAGCATAATAGATATAGTAAAGAATGTACATATATGAATAAACAGAAGAATGGGAGGGGGGTGCAAACCGCTATCCATAAATTGACAGTCCGACACTGTACCACCTCGGCTGGTGGTTTTCTATTAGCTCAGCAGCTGAGGTGATAGAGCATTGATCTGTCAATTTATGGATCTGTATATTCATTGACAGTTGTTTATTACAGGTTAATCTGAGTTTATTGTACATATATCTGTACAGAGACATTAAAGAGAAACATGGGATAAAAGAACAGTATGTAATTGTAATGAATACATATAACAAATACAGTGGACCCTCGGTTTTTGTACAGCTCCCAACTCGAACAATTATGTAAGTGTATTTTTGGGGGTCTGAAACGACTAATTTAATTTACATTCGTCCTTATGGGAACAAATTCATTTGGTAATGGCACTCGAACAGCATTCTGGAGAGAATTATCGACGAAAACCGAGGGTCCATTGTATACAAAGTGGGAACTGTCACAGTTGTTCTTTGCCAATGAGATTCTGGGGAGATTCTGAAGAGAGGTTGGAAAGGTTACTAGAGGAATTTGGGTATTTAAAAGAATGAAATTAAAAGTGAACATAGAAAAAAAAAGTGATGAACGTAACAACAGAAAATGTAGGCAATGAAAGATTGAATATACAGTGGACCCCCGGTTTTCGTGATTTTTTCGTTCCAGAATGCTGTTCAAGTGCCATTACCAAATGAATTTATCACCATAAGGAATAATGTAAAGTAGACTAGTCCTTTTAGACCCCCAAAAATACACTTACAAAAGCATTTAAAAAAATACACTTACATAAAAGGGCGAGTTTGGAGCAGGATGAACACCGGGGGTCCACTGTATTTGAGGAATGAAGTCTGGAGAAGATGAATGTATTCAGTTATTTGAGAGTGGATCTGTATGCAGATGGGTCTGTCAAAGATGAGGTGAATCATAGACTAGACAAAGAAAAAAGGTAAGTGATGGGTTGAAGCGTCTGTGGAAAGAAAAGTTTATCTATGGATAAAAAAAGAGAATGTACCACTTATATATCGGTATGAGGCAGCAGAGATGTGTGTGAGGGCAATGTGTGGTGTGGATGTTATGCAGAGAATTCGTAGCATATCATAAGGTGCTGTGGGGTCACCAAGGGTATAACTCGGAGGACTGAGGAGGGGTTGTTGAGGTGTTTGGGCATGTAGAGAGGATTGAGAGGTATAGGTTGACAGTTACATAAATCAGGGATAGGAGGGAAAAGAGTTGTCCCAGGAGTAGGGGGTAAGAAGGCTTTGAATTTTAGGGGCTTGAGCATCTAGACTCGTGAAATTGTAGTGACACGATTGCAAACAACCCATACCATGGGTGGGGCTTGAACCCGTGGTCAGAGAGTCGTAAAACTCCAGACCGACACGTTAGCCACAATTAGGCTTATGTAAGTGTGTTTAGAGTGGAGACATGTGATTTTTAAGGGACATTCTGCTGGAGTGTCAACAATGTAACTTTTCTGAAAGGATTCAGAGTGCTTGCACTCTGAAGAAGGGGTGGGGATGTTGCAGAGGGTAATCTGATTGTGATGTCAGCAATTGAATGAACGATGGTTAATGTGTTTTCTTTGGGTCACCCTGCCTTAGCAGGAGATAGCCATTGAGTTAAAAAGCATATACAGTAGACCCTCAGTTTTCGTTCACCTCCAAACTCAAACAATTATGTAATTGTATTTTCGTAAATGCTTTTGTAAGTGTATTTTTGGGGGTCTGAAATGACTAATCTAATTTACATTTGTCCTTATGGGAACAAATTCGTTCGGTAACGGCACTCAAACAGCATTCTGGAAAGAATTTTTAACGAAAACCGAGGGTCCACTGTATTTATGTAGTATGTATGTATATATGCTTATATCTATGAATAAATTTTTTTATATTAAAGTCCAGGGTAACCTCACCTTGGTGGCCGAGTTGGGTGGCAGCTTAGTCTCGTCTAGCTGGTCTACTGTTCGCGGCTGTCTTGGTGGGTGGAATTACTTTAAGAGTAAGTGGGTGAGTGGACCGTGAAGACGACCCACTGACCTCAAGATGGCCGGGTCTGGTAACTCTTTTTTCTCCATGGGGAAGTGGAACAGAATTCTTCCTCCGTAAGCCATGCGTGTCATAAGAGGCGACTAAAATGCCGGGTGCAAGGGGCTAGTAACCCCTTCTCCTGTATATATTACTAAATGTAAAAGGAGAAACTTTCGTTTTTTCTTTTGGGCCACCCTGCTTCGGTGGGAAACGGCCGACGTGTTGAAAGAAAGAAAGATCTATGAATAACCAACAGAAGTGTAATGAACACTTGTTAGTGCTCAATAATAACCTACAAGAAGACAGGAACTCAGAAGATGAATTGGTCTGTATTTTTTGATCCCCTACTGGGGTCCTCTTCAGCAGATACAAAATTGAAAGCACATGAATATGTAGGAAGGTTGCAACTCTATATATGTTTTTTAACCTAACCTAAAATAACAACACCTGTGTGCTTACAACCAGGTTACTTAGGAAGCAGTTAGTCTTAAGATAAGATTTCATTGAGATTTTTAACCCCAGAGAACACAAAAAGTAGTAGTGAACAGGGCAAGCTCCAGCATCAGCGAGGTCAAAAGCTCAGTGCCCCAAGGCACTGTCCTGGCACCTCTGCTGTTTCTCATCCTCATAGCAGACATAGAT
This sequence comes from Cherax destructor, assembly GCA_009830355.1. Lineage (NCBI taxonomy): Eukaryota > Metazoa > Arthropoda > Malacostraca > Decapoda > Parastacidae > Cherax > Cherax destructor. The sequence goes on from WNWK01039502.1 coordinate 8,103, forward strand.
AAAAACACCCAGCACACTTTTGTATCATCATTTGCAGATGACACTAAAATAAGCATGAAAGTCACTACGGTAGAGGACACTGAAAAATTACAGGAGGACATAAGCAGGGTCTTCCAATGGGCAGTGGAGAACAACATGACGTTCAATGGTGATAAGTTTCAGCTGCTTAGGTATGGAAAAAATGAAGAACTCAAAAGGAACACTATATACAAAACGCAAGAGGGTCACTACATAGAACGAAAGGAACACGTAAAGGACTTGGGAATAATTATGTCTGCTGATCTGTCGTTTAAAGACCATAACAAGACAAAGATCACAACAGCCAGGAAGATGACGGGGTGGGTATTGAGAACTTTCAAAACAAGGGAAATAATGCCGATGGTGACACTATTCAAATCGCTAGTGCTCCCCCACTTAGAATACTGCTCAGTGCTGACGGCCCGTTCAGGGCAGGAGAAATAGCAGAGCTGGAACAAATCCAGAGATCGTTACGGCTCACATTGAGCCATTGAAACATCTAAATTATTGGGAACGCCTTCAAGTCTTGAACATGTACTCATTGGAGCGGAGGAGAGAGAGATACATGATAATATATACATGGAAAGTACTTGAGGGCCTGGTCCCAAATCTGCACACTGCCATAACAACATACTGGAGTGAGAGATATGGGAGAAAGTGTAAAATAAACCCAGTGAGGAGCAGGGGTGCGGTGGGGACAATACGGGAGCACTGTATTAACATCCGGGGTCCCAGACTATTCAACATCTTACCAGAAGATATCCGAAACACGGCTGGAACCAGTGTAGAAGCCTTCAAGAGGAAACTGGACAAATATCTTCACCAGGTGCCAGATCAACCAGGCTGTGATGGATATGTGGGGCAGCGGGCCTCCAGCAGCAACAGCCTGGTTGACCAGGCAAGCACCAGACGAGCCTGGCCCATGGCCGGGCTCAGAGAGTAGATACTCTTGAAACTCTTCAAAGGTATATCAAAGGTATCAAAGAGGGTTAGCCACCCAGGATAGCTCAAGAAAGGTAGTATGTCATCGAGAGAGACTGACTGTCTTATTTCCATTGGGGTCCTCAGCTTGTCTCCAAGGATGTGACCCATACCAGTCAACTAACACCCAGGTACCTACTTGCTTGGTGAGCAGGACAACAGGTGTGAGGAAATGTGTCCAATGTTTTCACCCCTGCCGGGAATTAAACCCAGACCCTCAGCGTGTGAAACAGGACCATAGGGCCCTAGTAGCACTGAGCTGCTTAGTGCTACTAGGGTCCTGTGGACAGTTATACCTCTCATGTTGCAGTAGGACAGTTATGCCTCACATGTTACAGTAGGACAGTTATGCCTCATGTTGCAGTAGGACAGTTATGCCTCACATGTTACAGTAGGACAGTTATGCCTCACATGTTGCAGTAGGACAGTTATGCCTCACATGTTGCAGTAGGACAGTTATGCCTCACATGTTGCAGTAGGACAGTTATGCCTCACATGTTGCTACTGCAACATGTGAGGCATAACTGTCCTTGTTCTCTATACAAAACAACTTGTGGATAACTAAAATATAATGAACCCACATGGAGACAGAAACTCAGAAGATTAATTGGTCTGTATATTTTGATCCCCTTCTGAAGAAGATCCCAGAAGGGGATTGAAATATACAGATCAATTAATCTTTGAGTTTCTGCCTCCATGTGCATTATTAATTATTATTGAGTAAAACAACTTGTTTGTAAGCTGAAAACCAGAAACTTCCTTTGTTTGTAAATTAGGGACTTTCTGGACACTATTTTCTTCCCTGGATTTTTGTTATCAAGAGTTTTTTTTATTGTACATAGCCTCTCCCTGAGCACCGACGACACTGCAGGGACAACAACAGCTTCAGGTGTGCCAGTGAAAGCTTCCACCATCCCAGAAACTAATGCATCTCCCACCGCTAAGGAAAACGGATTGAAGGAAGGTGAGGAAGGAGGTTCTTGGAGGCGAGCAAAAGTTGTCTGCGATTACGATGCCACGAGCAGAGACGAGATGAGCCTCATGATGAATGAGGTGAGATATTACACTGTATTGTGTGTTTTTCTGAAGAATATATTCATTAAAATTATCTTTAATTACAGCAAACCAATTTTACAGCCTACCAGAACGGGGGTGGAGGTAGTAATGGTGATTGTGGTGGCTATAGTCGAGTTTGTTTTGCTGTGATTGTCACAGTAACAAACAGTTAACAGAATTCATTTGAAAACAAGGATGAATATCTTTCAATGAGCTTAATTTTTCAGGCCTTCATGAATGCTTTCAAAGTAAAAAAACGAGAGTTTGATTTAATTTAGAAAACAGTGGGGGAAAGCAACTCACCTTTTAACCCTTTGACTGTCGCAACCCCTAATCCTGAGGTGTCTCCTGTTGTCGCAAAATTTAAAAAAAAAAAAAAATCTTATGAAATGATAATCTTTTCCCGATGGTAATGACACGAAAAGTATGAAATTTGATGGAAAATTTACGGAATTACGCTCTCGCGAAGTTAGTCATCTCGGCGATATATACGCATCGGCTATTTTGCCGACTTTGAGCCCTAATTTTGGCCAATTCCATTGTTCCAGTCGACCAAACTCATATCTATTTCTTTAGAACTCCATTTGTTCTATCGATTGCGTACAAGAAATCACCAATTTACCCATTTCAACTACCCAATAAAGTGGTCAGAAATTGACAATTTGGCCAGTTTCATGCAAAATAAAAAAGTTGTCAATTTCAAAATAGGATCAAGAATAAACAATGCAGACATTCCTGGCACTAAAATAAGATGTTATCTGTTCATTAGTCACGTCTTTAGGCCCTTCTTATATTACTCTTGCTTTCTATTTTGTTTTTTATTCACACAAAAAATAGAATATTTACCGTTATGCAGACTATTGCATTATTGTAAAAATGGTATATATAATATCAGTGCACTTGTGAAAGAATATTAGACTCACTAGTTGATGTGTATTGGATGCGTGGTGTGATTTGTTTACTCTTGAACATTGGCAAAAATCGAACATTTCTTCTACTTTGAGCTCAATTTCAAGGTCGTTTTCATTATGAAACTAATCAAAATCATCTCTATTTCTGTAGTATGTTTTCCATTCTATCAAATGAGACCACGAAAAAGAGAATACAACCATAAATACTATAAGAAAACACACCTCAAAGTCGGCGTTTTAATCCAAAAACACGGTCGGAGTTTTTTTTCTCATTATGCACTGCGTGCTGCAGGACTTTTTTTATACAGCGCACACTGACCACACAGACCCATTCTCTCATATGTGGGCCTACCAGCTTTCTCCCGCTTGATTTGAAGCCGCTAGAATTTTTGAGTATACGTACGTATATACGTCCGAAACAGTGGCTCGTAAGACGTGTATATACGACCAAAACAGTCAAAGGGTTAATATTAAGAAAAGCTTTTAAAGCATGCTAGTGACTTTCTTCTCTGCTTAACAATATCTTATTACACCTAAACTATATTTTGTAATACTGCAGAAAGAAATAAAGTTTGTAATAGTGCAAAGTAAATAAATGAGGGTTTGGCTGAATTTAAGTACAGAGTAAAAAATATTTATGTAAATGTATGACTAGATGTGTTGCTTGTCGGTGAAAACACCAACTTAGTTCCATCCTGATGAACTTTGTTCCATCCTGGCACACTTTGTTCCATCCTGATGTACTTTGTTCCATCCTGACGCACATTGTTCCATCTTGACACACTTTGTTCCATCCTTACACACTTTGTTCCATCCTGATGCACTTTGTTCCATCCTGACACTCTTTGTTCCATCCTGACACACTTTGTTCCATCCTGATGCACTTTGTTCCATCCTGACACACTTTGTTCCATCTTGATGCACTTTGTTCCATCCTGAAGCACTTTGTTCCATCCTGAAGCACTTTGTTCCATCCTGACACTCTTTGTTCCATTCTGACACATTTTGTTCCATTCTGATGCACTTTGTTCCATCCTGGCACACTTTGTTCCATCCTGACACATTTTGTTCCTTCTTGATGCACTTTGTTCCATCCTGAAGCACTTTGTTCCATCCTGAAGCACTTTGTTCCATCCTGACACACTTTGTTCCATCCTGACACACTTTGTTCCATCCTGTTGCACTTTGTTCCATCCTGACGCACTTTGTTCCATCCTGATGCACTTTGTTCCATCCTGACACATTTGTCACTGTAAGCTCAGTGAGAGTTCATAGGGTATAACCGTTTCTGCTCACGTGACCAACCGATGCAACCGTTAGCCCAATGTCAAAGGTCACCCATGTCAAAGGTCAACCCTTTGAACGCTATGAGCCCTGCTCGGGGCAGTGCCTTGGTCACCATCGAGACACCGTGTATAGAAGAACCAGGCCTGCGAACTCTGAGATTCCACCCTGTCTAATTGACCTTAATATACTAATTGACCTTAATATACGAAAGAACCTCCATGCAACACATTTTGTTCCATTCTGATACACTTTGTTCCATCCTGATGCACTTTGTTCTATCCTGACACATTCACTGTTCCATCCTGACAAACTTTGCTCCATCCTGACACACACTGTTCCATCCTGATGCACTTTGTTCCATCCTGACACACAAACAGGTGTGATTGTGACCTCACAAAGCACGTTGTATGTGTGAAACATAGTCAATAAAGGATTGCATTATACTGCATTCAAGCCATTTTTTCCATATGTCAGTGTTTTATACCATTTCCCTTCATCGTGTTTTAGTCTTGTTGAAATGCAATACAGGAGGGCCCCACTTATACAGTAGGTTAGGTTCCTGGCTACTGTAGGACCCCGCTTATGCAGCAGGTTAAGTTCCCAGCTGCTGTAGGGCCCCGCTTATACAGCAGGTTATTTTTCTGGCTACTGTAGGGCCCCGCTTATACAGCAGGTTAGGTTCCCGGCTACTGTAGAGCCCCGCTTATACAGGAGGTTAGGTTCCGGGCTACTGTAGGGCTCTGATTATACAGCAGGTTACGTTCTGGGCTACTGTAGGGCCCCACTTATACAGCAGGTTAGGTTCTGGGCTACTGTAGGGCCCCACTTATACAGCAGGTTAGGTTTCGGGATACTGTAGAGCCCTGCTTATACAGCAGGTTAGGTTCCAGCCTACTGTAGGGGCCCACTTATACAGCATGTTAGGTTCCAGGCTACTGTAGGGCCCTGCTTATACAGCAGGTTAGGTTCTGGGCTACTGTAGGGCCCTGCTTATACAGCAGGTTAGGTTCTGGGCTACTGTAGGGCACTGATTATACAGCAAGTTAGGTTCTGGGCTACTCTAGGGCCCCACTTATACAGCAGGTTAGGTTCTGGGCTACTCTAGGGCCCTGCTTATACAGCAGGTTAGATTCCAGGCTACTGTAGGGTCCCACTTATACAGTAGGTTAGGTTCCTGGCTACTGTAGGACCCCGCTTATGCAGCAGGTTAAGTTCCCAGCTGCTGTAGGGCCCCGCTTATACAGCAGGTTATTTTTCTGGCTACTGTAGGGCCCCGCTTATACAGCAGGTTAGGTTCCCGGCTACTGTAGAGCCCCGCTTATACAGGAGGTTAGGTTCCGGGCTACTGTAGGGCTCTGATTATACAGCAGGTTACGTTCTGGGCTACTGTAGGGCCCCACTTATACAGCAGGTTAGGTTCTGGGCTACTGTAGGGCCCCACTTATACAGCAGGTTAGGTTCCGGGATACTGTAGAGCCCTGCTTATACAGCAGGTTAGGTTCCAGCCTACTGTAGGGGCCCACTTATACAGCATGTTATGTTATGAACAATTTCCAAGACCACTTCGACCAACAACAATTATCTGACTCAGTTGTAGTGAACAGCAAACATCTTCCAGCAACTATAACTCAAGAAACATGTAAACAAACCACTTTGCAACTCATCCAAGACCATCTTCGTCTAAACATACCAAGTGATGAAATAAAGAGTGTAAAGTGATAGGATACCAAACTGGAAAGAAATCAGTAATACTAAAATTCAACTGTAGCTCTCAAAGAAATAATCTTCTAAATACTTCAATTACCGTGAAAAGTGAGGTGTATGTAAACGAATGCCTGACCAAACTAAGGCAAAATCTCCTCTATAGACTAAGAAAGTTACGAAATGGCAGGAAAATTCACCAGTGCTTTGCAAGAGATGGAAAAATTGCTGTTAAAAAAGAGCCAACAGGAAGGAGATACATATACTATTTCTACTGAACACGAACTGAAAAAGTTCCTCAGAGACTCCGGCCTCACTGAACTGGAATAATGCAGTTTGTACCCACTTTCTGCGAATAGTGTTATGAAACCCCAATTCTTTATCAGTTTAATCTTTACAAACCCTATTATTCACTTCAATTTGTCAATCTAACAGCAGTAAATTGTCAAATTTGCTCAAACACTACTTATAGCTTGTATTTCTTTTTTTTTTTATTCTTTTATCCACTAATTATCTCTTATCAGCCTATTAATTTAGTGCTATACTTTTTTTTAAACTACTTTTTATTGTACTGTGTTGTGCAGTATTTACCTTATTACTGCCTTATTTTTTGCCAATTTTATACATTTTTAACATTCATACATTTTTTTTCTTTTATTAATTAACCCTTCGACTGTCGGAGACCCCTTTCTGAAACTGTCAATTCATGTCGCAAAATATTCGAAAAAAAATGGTAAAGTTGGCAAAAAATGAGCCGCGTATGGCAACAGCGGTGAATGCCGCTCACCCGGTAAACTTTGGTTTACTTCCTTTCGTAGGTTTCTTGTTTTTTTCACTATTTTACTTTTTTATGTAACTTATGTGGCCTGTGAGACCAAAGTAAGGTGCAATGTATATATATACACTCGTTGTATGCAACACAATAATTGCACAAACATTAGTATCATTATATTGTTTACAAAACTTGTTTACACCAACCAACAATAAAAAAAAATTGTTTATTACTATTGTTCTATAATATATATAGTACACATATATAATGACTGGACACTTTCCATCAACTGCAATTAGCACTTCAAAGCTCCAAGCTATGTGTGTGTTTGTGTGTTTGTGTGTGTGTGTGTGTGTGTGTGTGTGGACATCTAAATTTGCTGAGTCAGGGTAAGGCAACTGTCAAAATGACATATTATACCATTACTCACCACCCCACACTGCCTGTCAACACAAAAGGGGACCCATGTCTTCTTCCCCACAACCTCCTTCCTTTCTTTCATACCTACCTTCCTAGCTTCCTTTCTTCCTTCATTCTTTCCTTTCCTACATATTTCCTTCCTTCCTTCCTCTCATCTCTTCCTTCCTGCCTTCCTTCATTCCTTCCTTTATTTCTTCCTTCCTTTCTTACTACTTTTGTTCCTTCCTTTCTTACTTCTTTTGTTCCTTCCTTCCTCTCATCTCTTCCTTCCTTCGTTTCTCTCTTTCTTTCTTAATTCCTTCCTTCTTCCTTTCCTAATTCCTTCTTCTTTCCTTCCTTCCTCTCATCTCTTCCTTCCTTACTTTCTTTCTTTCTTTCTTTCTTCCTTCCTTCCTTACTTTCTTTCTTTCTTCCTTCCTTCCTTCTGGTATCCTGGGCATTTCTTTCAGTCACAAACTCCTCAAAACCATGAAATTTATCTTCAGAGACACTTCCATCTGTGTTAGAGCTATCATTGAGGAAGAGAACAGTCCTAGATGCGCCAAGGAGTCAGATAATTCTTACCGCTAGGCATGCTGAACAAGGACTACTGAAATGGCGTTGCCACAATACACCACTGGCTGCCCAATTTTTTTTTATACTGCGCACACTGACCACACAGACCCATTCTCTCACATGTAGGCCTACCAGCTTTCTCCTGCTTGATTTGAGGCCGCTAGAATTTAGGCGTATAGATACGTCCGAAACAGTGGCTCGTAAGATATATATATACGACCGAAACAGTCAAAGGGTTAACTGTTATTACAATTTAAATTTCTTAATTTCTTTTTATAGTTATATTTTACTTAATTTTTTTAATATTCTCAATTACAATTTATATTACATTTCCAAATTTCTAAATTCTTATCTATTTACATAACTTTTTTTTTTATTCTTGCTTTTTAAAATCTATCATTGTCATTTTATTTTTACTTTTTATGAAATCTGTCATTGCCAAATATTCAGTCTACTTATTGTGATACAGTGGTACCCCGACTTACGATATTTTTTCATTCCAGAATGCTGTTCAAGTGCCATTACCAAACGAATTTATCTCCATAAGAAATGATGTAAAATAGACTAGTCCTTTTAGACCCCCAAAATTACACTTACAAAAGCATTTAAAAAAATAAACTTACATAAAAGGGTGAGTTTGGGGACCATCGTAAGTCGGGGTACCACTGTATCTGCTATTACCAAATACTCCTATTTACAGTTTACCATCTTATATACATAGCAGTGCAAAATCTCACATAGTCTTTAAATTAAAATTGTGCGTATATTATTCTACTATATATTTTAAACAACAACTGTTATCTTTAGTGCAATCACAGTTCATAGTCTGGTGCTACTTTATTTTATAATTTTATCATTATAGCTTATACCTAGTTAATACTCTAGTTCATTCTAGCTTAGTACATAGTCAACACGAATTTCATTATGTTTATTAGTTTCTTCAGTCTACTTGACCAACATGCACTAGCTATACACTGTCCAAGCATCCCTTATTACAGACATCAGTACTAGAACTCAACACACTATACATGATACAAAGAATTACCTTCAAACCTAATGATGAATGATCACGTCAACCCAGATATAAACCTATATAATCTAACTCCCAATCAATATTTAATGGAAAGTAACTGCCTCTATTACACAGCATCACAAGCCAGCACTGTCCTAAATACAGTGGACCCTCGGTTAACGAATACCCCGGAAATCGTGCAATTATGTAAGTATAATTTTGTAAGTTCTTGTGGAAGTGTATTTTTGGGGGTCTGAAATAGACTAACCTACGTGAAATTTTTCCTTAAGGGAGTAAATTCGTTCGGTAATGGCACTTGAGCAGACTTCAGGAGTGAAGTTTTTACGAAACTCGGGGGTCCACTGTACTGCTAAAAATATTACAATTCTTAATTACAATATCGGGTCCCTAAGCAAACACTATGATGACCTCCTGGCACTCCTTGATACCCTAAAGACAACCTTCTCCTGTATTATTCTTACTGAAACCTGGCTTAAGCAGGCCACAACAGATATCTACTCAATACCAGGATACACTGCGATCCACAACTGCAGACCAAACCAAATTGGGGTGGCATTGCAATCTATTACTCCAATGAACTATCTTGT
>WNWK01039503.1:0-17423 GCA_009830355.1 Cherax destructor
ATCAGAAATAGCAACTGTGAAATTTCCCCCACTCGGTTAGATCTTTTCCCCCAAATTCTCCCAACCCTGGCATACATTTTTCACAACCACTTTTTAAAATATGTTCAATAACCATGGTATATATGCCCCCCGCTGGAAGTGGGGGTGGTGAGGGGGGGACTCACCTGTGATGGTGGCGTGCCCTCCCGTGATGGTGGCGTGACTCACCTGTGAGGGGGGCAGACTCACCTGTGATGGTGGGGACCACCGGGTGACGGAGGGGACTCCCCCGGACGGTGGCGTGACTCCCCCGTGACGGTGATAGTATCGGACCCCCCCGGACGGTGATGGTGGCGGACCACCTGTGATGGTGGCGTGCCCTACCTGTGACAGGATGGTGGGTGATTTCACCTTTGATGGTGGCGTGACCCCTGTGATGGTGGGGGGACTCACCTGGGGGGGGTGATGGTGGAGTGAAAAAATGTGATGGGTGATAGTGGAGAGTGCCCTCACCTGTGAGGGGTGATGGGGGGAGTGCCCCGGGGGAGGTGATAGTGGAGAGTGACTCACCTGTGATGGGGTTGATAAAAAGGGCCCCCGTCTGCAGGTGGAAGAAAACCTGAGGGGGGCGTTGTTGCCCCGGGGTCTCTCCCCCTTTCTGGCCACGCTGCCCACCAGGGCCCCCCTGTGCCCAGGTTCTTTTCCCCCAGGAACTCTTTAGATCGGGTGGGAGATAAACAACATGGGAGGCTCAGGGGGGGGATGTACAGGTGGACCAGGGATCGGGGGGCCCGGGTGGCCCCAGAAGGATGGGGGTTTTACAGGTGGACCAAAAGGATACGGGGGGATGACAGGTGGACCAGAAGGATCAGGGGAGGGGTTGGACCAAAAGGATACAGGGGGTGCACAGGGGGGACCAGAAGGATACAGGTGGGGCGGGGGTGGACCAGAAGGATACAGGGGATGCACAGGTGGGAAGGATACAGGTGGGGTGCACGGGGGGCCCAAAAGGGGGGATACAGGGGGTTTACAGGTGGCCCAAAAAAGGAACAGGGGATGCACAGGTGGCCCAAAAAGGGAAAACGGGGGGGAAAAAGGTCCCCCAAAAGGGATGGGGGGGAAAAAATGGGTGGACCAGAAGGATGGGGGTGGATGCACAGGTGGACCAGAAGGAACAGGTGGATGCACAGGTGGACCAAAAAGGAAAACAGGTGGATGCACAGGTGGACCGGGAAGGAAAAAGGGGGGATGCACGGGTCCCCCCGGGAAAGGATGGGGGGATTAAAGGGGGTGGCCCAAAAAAGGGAAAACCCCCAGATGGTTAACAGGTGGACCAAAAAGGATCGGGGGATGCACAGGTCCCCCCAGAAGGATCAGGTGGAGGGCCAGGTGGACCAAAAAGGGATACAGGGGGGATGCACGGGGTGGAAAAAGAAGGAAAAAAGGGGGGGCACAGGTGGACCAGAAGGATACGGGGGGGTAAAGGGGGGGAAGGGGCCCAAAAGGGGGGGAAAAGGGGAAACCCTTTTTCCCCCTTTTCTGCTCTTCCCTCTCAAAAACCCTTTTTAAGTGGGGGGACCAAGATTTTTTTTTTCCATACCTGTACATAAGTGAAAGGGGGCCCCCCAAACTTTTCAACACCCTGCCCTCTTTTCCCCAAAACAGTAAGAAAAAAGGGGACCAAGACTCGTCAAGTTTCCCCCCTTCATACACGGGATGAGTTACCAACACTTTTTGGCTTTTCCCGGGGATGGAATTTAAAAAATTTTTTCTTTAAATTAGTTTCAGACCCCCCGATGGTAGAATGCGGCCGCTGGCCCCAAACCCCCCCCACTGAGGGGGCCCCCTCAAGCAGAGGCTTGGTCTGGGACCGATCCGCTGGGGGATTTTGGTCACCCCACCAATGATCCTATGTTTCCATCACTTTAATATTTAAAAAAATTTTCCCAAATCTTGTTCTTAACAACAATAAACTTTGGGGGGCAATATAAGGGGGGAAACAAAGAAGGGGAAAAATAAAAGGGGGAAACAATATGGGGGAACAATATGGGGGAAAAATATAAGGAAGGAACAATATAAGGGGGGGAACAATATAAGGGGGGGAAAAATAAAAAGGGGGTTTTTTAAAAGGGGAAAAAATACTTTTTTGGGGAAGTAAATAAGTGGGCGAGGCGGGTACCTGACTGGAGACATAGAAATATAACACACACACACACACACACACAAAAAAGAGATTAGTAAAAATTTTTGGAAAAAACCCAAACGGGAAAAGGGGAAGGGGGACCCCCCCAAAAAATCAGGGGGGAAAAACCCCCAAAAGGGGGGCAACAACGGGTCATGGTGGTGGTGAGGTATCACAGTGGGCGCCGTGACGAGCGGTGTACCGCGGGGATCCCGGGACCAGTGTTATTCCTGGTATATGTAAATGACATGACGGAGGGGGGGACTCAGAAGTGTTTTATTCGGGATGATGTGGGAAAAAAATGGGAGAATCACACCGGGAAAAGGACCAGGCAGGGCTGAAAAAAGCCCGGGCAAGTTTGACATCTGGTCTAGCAAAAATTTGGCTTCTCGAATTAACCCCCCAAATGCAAAGTCATGAGGATCGGAGAAGGGGGGAAAAAGGCCGCTGACAGAGTACAAGCTAGGGGAAGGGGGGCTCAAACCCCGGGAAAGGAGAAAGCCCGGAGGAAAAATAACGCCAAGCACGTCCCCGGAGGCACACATCAACCAGATAACTGCGGCAGCATAAGGGGCGACTGGCAAACCTAAGATTAGCGTTCCGTTACCTTTTAAAAAGGAATCGTTCAAGACACCATACCGTGTAAGTCGGGCCCCCTACTAAAACAGCACCAGTCGGGGAACCCCCCACCTGGTAAAAGTAAAGAAACTAAGGTGAAAAAAGGGTTTTTGGGAAAAAGGGTTTGTTCCACAACTTTCCGGGGTCTGTCTTTTAAAAAAAAGGGGGGAAAAAGGGGAAAAAACACAGGGGGAAAAAAAGGACGAGGAGACATGATAACGACAAAACAAAATACTGCGGGGGAATTGACAAGGTAGACAGGACGGGGTTTTCCCCAAAAGGGGGGAAAACAGAAACAAGGGGGGCAAAGGGGAAAATTAAGACTCAGATGAGTCAAAGGGATGTTAAAGCATTTCTTTTTAGCCCAGAGAAACCCGGGGAAATTTGGGAAAAGTCTGAGAAAGATATAGTGGGGCGGGAAAACCTACATAGTTTTTTAAAACAAGGTAATAAACCCAACAAACAAACCCAACAACAAAACCCAGGGCGAGTTGGCCCCTTTGGGGGGCCCCCAAACCTGGAAAAAGGGGCCGGGGTTTTTAAACGACAGGTGGGGAAAAAAAGGTAAAAACACACACACCACACCCACACACACACAACAACACCACAACACACCAAAAAACCCCCCGGGGGGCCCGTGGGTAAAGCCTCTTGACGCACGGAGGGGCCGGGTTCAATTCTGGGGCAAAAATTTCAAGTGTTTCCTTTATACACATACACACACATATATACAAAAAGGCCCCCGTCTAATTGACATGTGCTAGGGGCAAAAAAAAAATAATTAACGGAGGAACACCTTCCTGTCTGGGGGGAAAAAGGGGGGGGGGTTTTCGGGTTTGGGGTCCCGGACATTGATGGTGACGGTGGTTTAGGCGGTAGAACCGGGCTGCCGTTGTCCGTGGGGCCCCCGTCAGCACGTACCGGTCCCCCCTCTCGCCCCAAAACCTAAACACACACAGGGAAAAAAGGGAAAAAGCCCGAACTAAAATAGCGTTTATTACATGCATCAGGATATATGCTAACTTCCCGTGAACAATACAGCTGATCAGTCAAAGCATTGATACACTTGTACTAAAACCAACAGTATGGGGGTTTGAATGTTAAGGTCCCTTTAAAAAATGTTCCAATTTTTCCCCCCTAAAATTTGGGGGTTTAAGTTTCAAATTTTTTTTTTTCCCCCGGGGGTTAAAAAAATGAGGGTAAATAATACATACACAGTTTAAAGATCCAGTTGAAAAAAAAGGGTTTTTAAAAAGGACAACAGAAGAACCTCCTTCAAGTAGAGAGACCCAGAATTTGGGGGAAGACATTCTCTTTTTCCCTTTTCGCGGAGGGGTAGGTGAGTCGGGGTTTTTTTTCCCCCGTGTCGAGGTCGGGGCTGTTACCTGCAGGAACTGTGAGTTGGCTGGCATCGACCCAGGACACCACCACGTAGGAGGTTTTGGGCAAAGACGGGGGGTTTTCGTTCACGTCCCCACCTCAAGATTCACCGTCAGGTTGGGGGGGAAAAGGGGGGGGCACGCCCCTTTTTTCCCGCGCCCCGATCCAAGGGGGTACTTCTGCACGTTTTCAAAACCCAGTTCCTCCGCCAGCATCGGGGTCCTTGATTCTGAGATAAAGGGGAAAAAGTTGTTTAACCCAGCACATTATGGTCTATCTGTATATACGTTTAATTCATATGTGCCTATACGTTTTGGGTTATTTTTTGTTCCAGTCCATTAACCTCATACCAATAAGACAATTAAAAAAACAAATATCAAAGGGGGTAAAAAACTGCCCGTAAAAAAATTTTAAAATTTTAAAATTGCAGTTTTTTCCCAAATTAAGACAAACTAAAAAACCCCTTCCGGTTCCCCCTTTTTGCTGAAGAAAAAGGTTCGCAAGATAGGGGGGGGTTTTTTTCCCCAATACCCCCAGTGTTGGAAAGAAAAAAACCCCTCGAGCGGGTAGTCGGCCCCCCCTCGTCAAGAAACATTCCCCGGGGTTCTGTATGAGGCTAAAAAAAGTGCCGTTGTCACCAGTCGTGGCCCGTGGCATGTGCCGCGATGGCCTCGTTGAGCACGGCATTCCCCAGGACCACGGAGGTACGTCGAACTCGGCGCGTTTTTTTCCCCCGTAGATACTGATTTGACCCCGAAAACGGAAAATTATTATGAATAAAATATTGTTTTTCCCTATCCCTGAAGTCCCGACCCATGTGTGCCTGTGTTGACCTGATGTGGTGTGGGGGCTGACCTGATAGTGGTTGGGGGTACCCACCTGATAGTGGGGGTGGTACTAAAAATTTTTTTGGGCCTGATAGGGGGGTTGGGGCCTGATAGTGGTGTGTGGTCTGACCTGTAGTGGTGTGTGGGGGGCCCCACCTGATAGTGGGGGTGGGGGGTGACCTGATAGGGGGGGGGTATTTACCTGGTTGGGGGGTGGTACTGACCTGGTGTGGGGGGTGGGTACTGACCTTTTTTGGGGGTGGTTTTGTGGGGATTGACCTGGTTGTGGTGTGGGTACTGACCTGGTAGTGGTGTGTGGGGCTGACCTGATAGTGGTATGGGTACTGACCTTTTTTGGGTTTTTGGGGGTGTGGGGTATTTTGGGGTGGTGTGGGGATTTACCTGGGGTGGGGGGAAAAAATTATGGTGTGGGGAAAAAATTAAATGGTGTGTGGGGTTTTCCTGGTTTTGGGGGTGTGGGGATGACCGGGGTGGGGTGGGTACCCGACCTGGTGGGGGTGGTGGGGACTGACCTGGTAGTGGTGTGTGGGGCTGACCTGGTAGTGGTGTGGGGACCCGACCTGGTAGTGGGTGTGGGACTGACCTGGAGGGGGTGGGGCCATAGGTTTTGGGGGGGCCAGCGGTTGCCAGAACGTTGAGCAAGACAAAGGGGGACTCGTGGTCGAGGAGTGGGGGCAAATCAGCATACCGCCCAAACCGTCGATGCTGAAGTACCCGTTGGGGTCACCAAGAAGGGGTTTTACCTCACCTCGCCTCCAACCCCCCCGCAACCAACCAATCCTTCAGATAATTTTGTATTAATATTTTAAAAAAACGCAAACAAAAAAAAAGCAAAACAGCAACACTAGGGGCCCCGCCTGTTACCAGAACTTCATCCGGGGCTTGCAATATAAAGGGGAAAAAATCTGATCTAATAAAGGGTAGGATAGCTCCAATTCCATGGATCAAGAGTTCTCAAATTATAACCATAATATACGAGTGTGGGGAACCTCACACCTGAACTAGTATTCGGTTCATACTGAGATCTTTCCCATCTTGACTTATCTTCTGACAATACCCCAGTTACTTTTAAGGGAGGTTTCTTGATGCTTGTTAAGAGTTTTGATCCAAGGGTTTGGGGTTTTTTTCCTTTCCTGACAGCTGAACCTTCAGACCCTGACTGCCACGTGCTAAATTTGGGGTTTCACAGACGACAAAGACCCGGGCCCAAGGGGTTTACACCATCTTAGTTATTACAGACGACAAAGACCTGGCCAAGGTTGACACCATCTTAGTTATCACAGACGACAAAGACCTGGCCAAGGTTGACACCATCTTAGTTATCACAGACGACAAAGACCTGGCCAAGGTTGACACCATCTTAGTTATTACAGACGACAAAGACTGGCCAAGGTTGACACCATCTTAGTTATTACAGACGACAAAGACCTGGCCAAGGTTGACACCATCTTACTTATCACAGACGACAAAGACCCGGGCCAAGGTTGACACCATCTTAGTTATCACAGACGACAAAGACCTGGCCAAGGTTGACACTATTTTAGTTATCACAGACGACAAAGACCTGGCCAAGGTTGACACCATCTAGTTATCACAGACGACAAAGACCTGGCCAAGGTTGACACCATCTTAGTTATTACAGACGACAAAGACCCGGCCAAGGTTGACACCATCTTAGTTATCACAGACGACAAAGACCTGGCCAAGGTTGACACCATCTTAGTTATTACAGACGACAAAGCCCTGGCCAAGGTTGACACCATCTTAGTTATCACAGACGACAAAGACCTGGCCAAGGTTGACACCATCTTAGTTATTACAGACGACAAAGACCTGGCCAAGGTTGACACCATCTTAGTTATCACAGACGACAAAGACCTGCCAAGGTTGACACCATCTTACTTATCACAGACGACAAAGACCTGGCCAAGGTTGACACCATCTAGTTATTACAGACGACAAAGACCTGGCCAAGGTTGACACCATCTTAGTTATTACAGACGACAAAGACCTGGCCAAGGTTGACACCATCTTAGTTATTACAGACGACAAAGACCTGGCCAAGGTTGACACCATCTTAGTTATCACAGACGACAAAGACCTGCAAGGTTGACACCATCTTAGTTATCACAGACGACAAAGCACCTGGCCAAGGTTGACACCATCTTAGTTATTACAGACGACAAAGACTTGGCCAAGGTTGACACCATCTTAGTTATCACAGACGACGAAGGTACAAAGGAAGAGTCGTCTTCAAGCATACATTTTATAACTGCAAGATGATGAACCTACTTAACGAGAGAGACAACTATGAAGCACAACCCTACACACCACTAAGTTGAATGACTCACTAAAACATTCCTCCTTAACCAGACAGATATTGATATGCACCGAACACGCTAAAAACGTCCTTCATTTTATTGTGAGTAACACTAAACCAGCTCGTATGTAGGGTTGTTCCAAGACACAAAACTATCGTCCCATTTAGTACCCTCACACCAAGCATCAGTAGTGCTACGCAGAGATCACCCGCAACTCTTCTAAAATATTTATCAAAACTAATGGGAATGATCAGCACCGCAGATTTTAAATATGCCAGTGAACTTAACAGTGTTCAACACGTCAGTATCAAAACGAGAAATTGGTAAGTTTGTATATTTCTTTATTTACAAATGTACCTGAGACCCAGACTACAGAACATCTTTATAAGATAATCAATGACTTGATCTTTCTGCCCCGGCTAGGAATTTCGATGATCTTGTTGAAGTGTGTTAATCTCTAAATTTTTCTTATGGTAATATTTTATTCAGGCAAAGCTGAGGCAAGACAACGGGTCCCTGGTTAGCGCTGTACTAGCTTACCTGTACATGGAGTATCTGCAGGTGGAAAAACTCACTCTTCATTCCCGTGTTGTGGTGTGTGGATGATCTCTTCATAGCACTCAAGGAGGTTCAGCATCGCTGACCTGCATAAGACTGAGCACTCTTGAAGAGCAGTGTGAAGACAAACTTCCTTCATAGATGTACTCCAATGTAGATTTAGAAAAATCTGTCTCTCAGAGTGTCCCGGAAACCAACTAATAAGGACGACTGAATGCACTTCCACTGAAATCATGGCAACTAGACGAAACGCAGAGTTGCCATCGGAGTTTTTCTGAGGGTCTGCTGAGTAAGTACCCTGAATACCTTGAGGGGGAATATAATTACATTTACCAGGCGTTATTCAAGCTACACTTCCTCTTTCCTTTGTCAGTGACTTTAGATATCATGTTCTGAGGACTGTCAACACCACTAAGCTTGACAAATCTCTGAAACATTTGTGATCTTACCCAACAGTAAGGTGGCATAACAATTCCAGTGTTTTCTGTACTGTCCTATTTTCCAGTAGCCACTGTTATCGTAAACTACCATTAGTGGCTTCACCAGCAAGAAACCAGCAAGTCTAGTTGCAACCAAAACTGGAATTTATGTCACACAATGTGGAGGATGCGAGAAAATATATGTGGGAGAGACAGCGTCTTAAGTAGGGAACGAAGATGGGGAGGAGACGGTAAGACAGGTATATAGAGGTAACAGCCGTCAGTAATACCAGCCACACCCACAAGTGAACATAAATACACCTGCCATACTGACAATGTTAACACTGGCTGTGTTATTCACAGGAATAGTCAAGACCACTTAATCAAGTGGAATGATGGCCAACTTATCCTTAAGAGTTAAATAAACATCATTGATTAAAACCTAGTTATTTGCCTCAGTAATACACTTGTACACAAGACAGACAGCTTTAATGTCCATCAGGACACAGGTGTCAGGTGACGTCACTAACCATTGTATGTACCCCGTCTACATGACACTCACCCTCATGCTACGGCTGTATATGCATCCTTGTTTGTATGTGTCTGTATCGGACTGATAAAGTTCCTGGTAGGTGAAACTTTTCCATAATATGAAATTTTATCTCACGTTGCACAAGCGTCTCTTTCAAACGTCTGCTGGTATATACCTTGTTTGTAGAAGGATGGGTATGGGGAATAATACAGCTAAATTAAACACTAGGTCCTACATACTATTATATCTGTTACATCTATGTTACTTACAACAACTGTGCAAAGTTACACTGCTCTTTATAAAATACTTTTTTCAAGGTTATATATACTGTGAGGAGTGTAACTCTGTGTGTTTAAGTTGAGACTCTACTTTAACCAATATTTTAGGGATTCAAGTATCCTTGACTGGAGGTAACAAGTACTCTTAACGACCCTCGAGTAATTAATAGGCTTTAAAAACTAATAAACTGACGTCAAACCTTAACTATTCCTAGAGGGTAAACCTGGCATAGATAAACCTCTCCTTTTATCCTATCTCCTGTTATCTTTCTTCCACTCACCTCTACCGCTGGAGGTGGCGGTGACGGTGCCGACGACGGAGCCCTGAGGAACGCTCGTTGGCGCCGAAAGTGTAGCGGGCTTCTCGAAGATAGGCGGCTCCTGGTTGGTGTCAATAACAGAGATGGCTACCTCGGCGTCCACCACAGACCTGACACACACACAACACACCGCTCTTAATGCTAGCTCAGTCATATACCACCAAAACTGTTGATATACGTCAGGTTTTCCTAAGACCTGGTAGTGGACCAGTGGTCTTAGACCAGACCACTGGTCTAAGACTCTCGACACACTTCTTATCATTCTAAGACTTACTACACACTACACCACCCCTGGTATATTCACAATTAACACCACCACTGTGGGTGATGGTGACGTACCTGAGACCAGCGCCGTCGCGAGCTGAGACGTTGATGTGGTACATCGGGGTGGCCTTGGAGAGACGTTCGTTGACGAAGATCTCACCAGTCTACCGTTGATGCGGAAGATACCAGGTCATTACCACCCACGATCTCATAAGTCACCTGTGGGTGAGTGAGCGTGTTAGTGTAAGTCACCTGTGGGTGAGTGAGCGTGTTAGTGTAAGTCACCTGTGGGTGAGTGAGCGTGTTAGTGTAAGTCACCTGTGGGTGAGTGAGCATGTTAGTGTAAGTCACCTGTGGGTGAGTGAGCTTGTTAGTGTAAGTCACCGTGGGTGAGCTTGTTAGTAAGTCACCTGTGGGTGAGTGAGCGTGTTAGTGTAAGTCACCTGTGGGTGAGTGAGCGTGTTAGTGTAAGTCACCTGTGGGTGAGTGAGCTTGTTAGTGTAGTCACCTGTGGGTGAGTGAGCTTGTTAGTGTAAGTCACCTGTGGGTGAGTGAGCTTGTTAGTGTAAGTCACCTGTGGGTGAGTGAGCGTGTTAGTGTAAGTCACCTGTGGGTGAGTGAGCGTGTTAGTGTAAGTCACCTGTGGGTGAGTGAGCTTGTTAGTGTAAGTCACCTGTGGGTGAGTGAGCTTGTTAGTGTAAGTCACCTGTGGATGAGTGAGCGTGTTAGTGTAAGTCACCTGTGGGTGAATACACGTGTTAGTCACCTGTGGTGGTGAGTGAGCATGTTAACGCAAGACACCTAGACAACTAACAGCCAAGGTACCTACATCTAGGCACTCCACCTAGACAACTAACAGCCAAGGTACCTACATCTAGGGCACCTCCACCTAGACAACTAACAGCCAAGGTACCTACATCTAGGCACCTCCACCTAGACAACTAACAGCCAAGGTTACCTACATCTAGGGCACCTCCACCTAGACAACTAACAGCCAAGGTACCTACATCTAGGGCACCTCCACCTAGACAACTAACAGCCAAGGTACCTACATCTAGGCACTCCACCTAGACAACTAACAGCCAAGGTACCTACATCTAGGGCACCTCCACCTAGACAACTAACAGCCAAGTACCTACATCTAGGGCACTCCACCTAGACAACAAAGCAGGTACCCATCTAGGGCACCTCCACCTAGACAACTAACAGCCAAGGTACCTACATCTAGGGCACCTCCACCTAGACAACTAACAGCCAAGGTACCTACATCTAGGGCACCTCCACCTAGACAACTAACAGCCAAGGTACCTAAATCTAGGGCACCTCCACCTAGACAACTAACAGCCAAGGTACCTACATCTAGGGCACCTCCACCTAGACAACTAACAGCCAAGGTACCTACATCTAGGCACCTCCACCTAGACAACTAACAGCCAAGGTACCTACATCTAGGGCACCTCCACCTAGACAACTAACAGCCAAGGTACCTACATCTAGGGCACCTCCACCTAGACAACTAACAGCCAAGGTACCTACATCTAGGGCACCTCCACCTAGACAACTAACAGCCAAGGTACCTACATCTGGGCACCTCCACCTAGACAACTAACAGCCAAGGTACCTACATCTAGGCACCTCCACCTAGACAACTACGCCAAGGTACCTACATCTAGGGCACCTCCACCTAGACAACTAACAGCCAAGGTACCTACATCTAAGGCACCTCCACCTAGACAACTAACAGCCAAGGTACCTACATCTAGGGCACCTCCACCTAGACAACTAACAGCCGAGGTACCTACATCTAGGCACCTCCACCTAGACAACTAACAGCCAAGGTACCACATCTAGGCACCTCCACCTAGACAACTAACAGCCAAGGTACCTACATCTAGGGCACCTCACCTAGATACCTAACAGCCAAGGTACTTACATCTAGGGCACCTCCACCTAGACAACTAACAGCCAAGGTACCTACATCTAGGGCACCTCCACCTAGACACCTAACAGCCAAGGTACCTACATCTAGGGCACCTCCACCTAGATACCTAACAGCCAAGGTACCTACATCTAGGGCACCACCTAGATACCTAACAGCCAAGGTACCTACATCTAGGGCACCTCCACCTAGATACCTAACAGCCAAGGTACCTACATCTAGGGCACCTCCACCTAACAGCCAAGGTACCTACATCTAGGGCACCTCCACCTAGACACCTAACAGCCAAGGTACCTACATCTAGGGCACCTCCACCTAGATACCTAACAGCCAAGGTACCTACATTAAGGGCACCTCCACCTAGCTACCTAACAGCCAAGGTACCTACATCTAGGGCACCTCCACCTAGACACATCTGGAAAATGCTGGAGAAAGATTGATTAAAAATCTGTACACTGATATCCCGCTTTACCAGGGTGGGAGTCTGGCAGGGTGGCAAGTAAGTCACAAGGAACAAGCTTTACCAGGGTGGGAGTCTGGCAGGGTGGCAAGTAAGTCACAAGGAACAAGCTTTACCAGGGTGGGAGTCTGGCAGGGTGGCAAGTAAGTCACAAGGAACAAGCTTTACCAGGGTGGGAGTCTGGCAGGGTGGCAAGTAAGTCACAAGGAATAAGCTTTACCAGGGTGGGAGTCTGGCAGGGTGGCAAGTAAGTCACAAGGAATAAGCTTTACAAGGGTGGGAGTCTGGCAGGGTGGCAAGTAAGTCACAAGGAATAAGCTTTACCAGGGTGGGAGTCTGGCAGGGTGGCAAGTAAGTCACAAGGAATAAGCTTTACCAGGGTGGGAGTCTGGCAGGGTGGCAAGTAAGTCACAAGGAACAAGCTTTACCAGGGTGGGAGTCTGGCAGGGTGGCAAGTAAGTCACAAGGAATAAGCTTTACAAGGGTGGGAGTCTGGCAGGGTGGCAAGTAAGTCACAAGGAATAAGCTTTACCAGGGTGGGAGTCTGGCAGGGTGGCAAGTAAGTCACAAGGAACAAGCTTTACCAGGGTGGGAGTCTGGCAGGGTGGCAAGTAAGTCACAAGGAATAAGCTTTACCAGGGTGGGAGTCTGGCAGGGTGGCAAGTAAGTCACAAGGAATAAGCTTTACCAGGGTGGGAGTCTGGCAGGGTGGCAAGTAAGTCACAAGGAATAAGCTTTACCAGGGTGGGAGTCTGGCAGGGTGGCAAGTAAGTCACAAGGAATAAGCTTTACCAGGGTGGGAGTCTGGCAGGGTGGCAAGTAAGTCACAAGGAATAAGCTTTATCATGGTGGGAGTCTGGCAGGGTGGCAAGTAAGTCACAAGGAATAAGCTTTACCAGGGTGGGAGTCTGGCAGGGTGGCAAGTAAGTCACAAGGAATAAGCTTTACCAGGGTGGGAGTCTGGCAGGGTGGCAAGTAAGTCACAAGGAATAACTCCTCCAGCACTTTTCAACTCTTTCCCTTCCAATAAAAGAGGAATCACGAAGAGAGATACTGATACAGGTGGTGCTTACAGGTGGTGCTTACAGGTGGTGCTTACAGCTGGTGCTTACAGGTGGTGCTTACAAGCAAGAACCTACGTATCTAAATATAAACAAATATCGTGAACCACCTACACCTACTGTATATGTTCACCTACGGGAAATATTGTCTTGTAAACCTTAGGTCATTTTATGACAGAGTTAGAGAACTCTGTTAGCGGTTTTGTCCAGCTGCTCAGTAAAGTAGTCCCCGACGGACGACTTTACTGAGCAGCTGGACTCATACTGCGAGTACGCAGACACCTGGACTACCAAACAGGAGACTCACACCTAGACACCTACACATTAGTACTGTCACCTACACACAAATATCAGTAAATTTCCAGCCCAAGAAAAAATGGTGGAGAGTTTTATATTACATTAACAGGAACTAGCAGACATCTTAACAGAGAAGACATCTTAACAGAGAAGACATCTTAACAGAGAAGACATCTTAACAGAGAAGATATCTTAACAGAGAAGACATCTTAACAGAGAAGATATCTTAACAGAGAAGACATCTTAACAGAGAAGACATCTTAACAGAGAAAACATCTTAACAGAGAAGACATCTTAACAGAGAAGACATCTTAACAAAGAAGACATCTTAACAGAGAAGACATCTTAACAGAGAAGACATCTTAACAGAGAAGACATCTTAACAGAGAAGATATCTTAACAGAGAAGACATCTTAACAGAGAAGACATCTTAACAGAGAAAACATCTTAACAGAGAAGACATCTTAACAGAGAAGACATCTTAACAAAGAAGACATCTTAACAGAGAAGACATCTTAACAGAGAAGACATCTTAATAAAGAAGACATCTTAAAAAAGAAGACATCTTAACAAAGAAGACATTTTAACAAAGAAGACATCTTAACAGAGAAGACATCTTAACAGAGAAGACATCTTAACAGAGAAGACATCTTAACAGAGAAGACATCTAGACATCTTAACAAAGAAGACATTTTAACAAAGAAGACATCTTAACAGAGAAGACATCTTAACAGAGAAGACATCTTAACAGAGAAGACATCTAGACATCTTAACAAAGAAGACATCTTAACAAAGAAGACATCTTAACAGAGAAGACATCTTAACAAAGAAGACATCTTAACAAAGAAGACATCTTAACAAAGAAGACATCTTAACAAAGAAAACATCTTAACAAAGAAGACATCTTAACAGAGAAGACATCTTAACAAAGAAGACATCTTAACAAAGAAGACATCTTAACAAAGAAGACATCTTAACAAAGAAAACATCTTAACAAAGAAAACATCTTAACAAAGAAGACATCTTAACAGAGAAGACATCTTAACAAAGAAGACATCTTAACAAAGAAGACATCTTAACAAAGAAAACATCTTAACAAAGAAGACATCTTAACAAAGAAGACATCTAAACAAAGAAGACATCTAAACAAAGAAGACATCTTAACAAAGAAGACATCTTAACAAAGTAGACATCTTAACATAAGAACATAAGGAAGAAGGAACACTGCAGCAGGCCTACTGGCCCATGCGAGGCAAGTCCAAGTCTCCCACCGGCTTAAGCCAATGCCCCGACCCAGCCAGGTCAGGTTACATTCACTTAAGGAAGGAGCACGGCATCTGACCTAGTAGCACAAGCTAGTCAAGTCCAACTCACACCCACCCGCACCCACTCATATATTTATCTAGCCTATTTTTAAAACTACACAACGTTTTAGCCTCTATAACTGTACTCGGAAGTTTGTTCCACTCATCAACAACTCTATTACCAAACCAGTGCTTTCCTATATCCTTCCTGAATCTGAATTTATCCAACTTAAAGCCATTGTTGCGAGTCCTGTCAATACTAGATATTTTTAGCACACTATTTACATCACCTTTATTTATTCCTGTTTTCCATTTATACACCTCAATCATATCCCCCCTAATTCTACGCCTTTCTAGAGAGTGCAGATTCAGGGCCCTCAGTCTATCCTCATAGGGAAGATTTCTGATACATGGAATTAACTTAGTCATCCTCCTTTGTACGTTTTCCAGAGCATTTATATCCATTCTGTAATACGGTGACCAAAACTGTGCAGCATAATCTAAATGAGCTTAACCAAGGATATATAGAGTTGAAGAACAACCTGAGGACTCCTATTATTTATGCTTCTTGATATGAAGCCAATGATTCTGTTCGCTTTATTGCGAACACTTATGCACTGCTGTCTTGGTTTTAGATTACTGCTAACCAGAACTCCTAAATCCTTTTCGCAATCAGTAGTATTAAGATCTACATTATTTAGGTTATATGTGGCATGGTTATTGTCCTGTCCAATATTTAGAACTTTGCATTAATCTATATTAAACTGCATCTGCCACTTCTCCGACCACTGCATCAGTCTATTCAAATCTTCCTGGAGTGCTCTAATGTCCTCATTTGAATGAATTGGACGGCCTATTTTGGTGTCATCGGCAAACTTGCTTATGTCGCTATTTATTCCCTCCTCTATGTCGTTTATGTAGATTGTGAACAACAAGGGGCCCAATACTGACCCCTGTGGAACACCGCTTGTGACGCTTCCCCACTGATTTCTCTCCATTTATGCAAACTCTCTGTTGCCTATTTGTCAACCATGCCTCTATCCAGGAAAAAAATTCTCCTATTCCATGTGCCTTAAATTTCCTCAATAGTCTCTGATGTGGGACTCTATAAAAAGCCTTACTGAAGTCCATATACACAATATTATATTCAATACCATGATCTACCTCCTCAAACACCTTAGTGAAAAAAGTTATTAAATTTGTAAAGCAAGAACGCCCTTTTGTAAAACCGTGCTGAGATTCGTTGATTAATTAATCAATAATTGCCTCGGCAATTATTGATTCCATAAATTTTCCCACTATGGAGGTTAGGCTTATTGGTCTATAGTTCGAAGCTAAGGACCTGTCTCCTGCTTTGAAAATAGGTATTACATTTGCAATTTTCCACTTATCTGGCACCATGCCAGTTTGCAGTGATATGTTGAAAAGATTAGCCATAGGTTTGCTAAGCTCCTCTTTACATTCCTTTAGAACCCTTGCATACAGTTCATCAGGGCCTGGGGATTTGTTAGGTTTTAATTTATCTATTTGCCTAAGGACCATGTCACTTGTGACCCTGATCGTGCATAGTTTACTATCGTCCTGTTCTACATAATTTATTATTTCTGGAATATCGCTAGTATCTTCCTGTGTAAAAACTGAGAGGAAGTAAGTGTTAAACATTCTACACATTTCCTTATCACTGACGGTGAGTTGACCTGAGTAACTTCTGTATACCTGAAAAAATCCTTTTGGGTTAGTTTTCGATTCTCTTGCAACTTTAACCTCATAGTTTCTTTTTGCTTTTCTTATTCCCTTTTTTATTTCTCTCTTTAACTGAATATATTGATTACTTAATTACCCCTCTCCTCTTTTGATTCGCCTATATATGCCAAAGAAGACATCTTAACAAAGAAGACATCTAAATATAATTTTTAACATACATATTACACACACCGTGTGAGTCAGCGTTGCTACAATTCAGGAACACCTTAGCAGACTCACCTGTCCGTAGATACCAGCATCCTTGTCCGTGGCGACGACCACGACGACCGGGGAGCTGGACGACTTGTGTTGCTCCCGCAGCGACACGTTGTACTGCTGAGGGTAGAAGGTGGGGCGGTTGTCGTTCACGTCAAGTAACTGTATCTTGACAGCAGCCGTAGTACTCAACCCCCCTGCAACACGACAAGCAACACACTGTTACTACACCACCACCACCACACTGTTACTACACCACAACCACCACACTGTTACTACACCACAACCACCACACTGTTACACCACAACCACCACACTGTTACACCACAACCACCACACTGTTACTACACCACAACCACCACACTGTTACTACACCACAACCACCACACTGTTACTACACCACCACCACCACACTGTTACTACACCACAACCACCACACTGTTACTACACCACAACCACCACACTGTTACTACACCACAACCACCACACTGTTACTACACCACAACCACCACACTGTTACTACACCACAACCACCACACTGTTACTACACCACAACCACCACACTGTTACTACACCACAACCACCACACTGTTACACCACAACCACCACACTGTTACTACACCACAACCACCACACTGTTACACCACAACCACCACACTGTTACTACACCACAACCACCACTGTTACTACACCACAACTACCAC